>JALIZH010024713.1:0-83452 GCA_030522465.1 Rhipicephalus appendiculatus | reverse complement strand
AGGGTATTTAGCGCGTAGGCAAGATATGCGCTGGTCATGAAGAGTAACAGCCAAGGTTGCTAGAGGAGGCAAATCTGCGAGGGGGAGACAGTAAGTTAGGTGGGCAGATGAGACGGAAAAGTTTGCGGGTACAACGTGACAGCAGCCAGCACAAGACCAGGTTGATTGGTGGAACATGAGAGAGGCCTTTGTCGTGCAATTGGCGCCGTCAGGCTGATGATGATAATGATGATGATGAAGCAACGCAGCGAGAAAGAGTTTAACACCGTGTGCGGATCTTACACGAATCCGTTGTATAAAAACATGCACGCTTTTTATACAACGAGCATGCACGCTCCTCGGAAACTATTTATATCTAGGCGCCATGCTAGTAGAAACGTCATTATCACAGTATACGCGTATATTCCCTTTAGACACTGCACACTGACAAACTATGACGACGTAAAGGCACCAAGCTAGGACTGTGGTACAGATGCGAGCGCAGACTTGGAGCAGTATCACTCCCCAGGATAAAGCTGGTGTCTGATGCTTCACGAGGGAAGAATGACGATAAGATGCGTATATGGAGATTGGACAATGCCATGCGCAAACGATTTATGCAGGATACGCCTTTCGCCTTTGACGCGTAACCGTCGCAGGATTTTGGTGAATAATTAGTGGAGACTACGTGTGAATATGCCAGACTTTTCAAGATTGATAGTCTTTACGCAAAGGGAATTTTAAAAAGTCAAGAAGGTTTTCAAATACAGCCCAGTTCGCGAATGGCAGTCAGCATGACATTGCGATAACAATTAGCACGACTATTTGAGGAAGTTCTAATCGTAATTTATTGCTTCATGACGAGACCAGGACAGCGCTGACAAACCCTAGAATGTTGGGCAAAATTAGGCCCTCTGTGAGGGGGGAAGCTGCTGCTGAAATTTCATCCATTATAATAGAATGAGGTGCCTAAAATGAAAACGCATCTACCAATAAATGATTGTTTTATTTCATGTGCTTTCTATGTGGAGGCAGGCTTCCCCGAACAAGAACTCTCCTGCGATATACCAACTGGCGTTGTATAAGTTTCTTACTAAATCCTAACTTTGCTTTTGTTAATTCTATTTTGTCGATTTGTATCATTGGTTCCTTCCGCTTCTCCTCCGAAATGCCTACAACGTTCAGGGCTAATAAGCAAAATTAATTTATTAACGAATGAAAGCCCGCTCCTCTCCCCTCCTGCTACTTCTCTCTCTTTTGTATGCACCAGGCGACATCGTTAACAGATCAGTTTACCGTGAATTTCTCCTCTCAGTAGTTTCCAATTAACTCTGCCAAGCTCAAAATGACTTTCCGATATTCGCATTCAACAGTATTACCCTTTCACAGCCATGATATGATGCAAGCAATGCCAACGAGATGTTTTCCTCTGGCACAGGTAATTGTGAACTCATTTTGTTTGTTGCGTTTGCAATGGCTTATGCGGTTCCTGCCCGCTTTACGCATAATTCCCAAGCTGGCCGCAAACTGCATAATGAAGTAGAGGATTAAAGCTCCTACGGCCTTGCGGATCATCCCAGAATGAGCCTGTGCCGGGTGATTAATGCTGTGCATTAAGCACGGAGCATGCAGCGTCAACGTCTTTGGTATTCTAAGTTCCTTTTTTTTTTGTTGTTATATCTTGTTTACCTCATTGAACATGCGACGTAATGCTTGTTGTCTGAAGTTCCCGTTCAGGTGGGGCACCCTCAAGACAAGATAAAATAGATCCTGGCGCATCGATTTGCATGCATGATTGAACACGCGATCCCATTTCGTGGGCGTCCAGGCATGAGTTATTCACTACGGGTTGACCTAATTAGCCTATCCCTATGCATTTCGATCCAACCGCAGAGAGCGCGATAAGTGACGTAGACTCGACTTTTGCTGGCTTCATTTTTTGTTTACGTCAAGATAAGACGCGCCTTACTTTGTGATGTATCCACATGTACATCGCTCATTTATACCTCACCAACGCCCTATAATCTGTCCCTGGCCTGGCACTGCGGCACCTGAAAGATAGATGACTGTAAAGGTAGATCTTATTGCGACGAAATCAGTCGTTATTGCGTCGCAACTGTAACGAGAAAATTTTGCGCGGATTAGCCATTTCGAAATAATTTTTCTTCTACCAGTCAGTCTCCTGCTACGGCCCATCGCACGGTTCGTCCCCTGCTCTACTGCATATGAAAGTGGGAGAACGGTAGTCTCCACGCTGGAATTATTAGTACATGATAGATGTCTTGCTGCAACCTAACAGCTATTCAGACAATAATCAGCAAGCTAGCATATGAATGTTTCTAACGTTTGAAATTTTGCAAACGTACCCGTTTTAACGCAACCTTTTTTGTTTGGCCAGCCATTAGTTGTCCTCCTGCTACTACTGCTTTAATACTAATAATGCGAGAACTATATTCACAGAGATCTAGCATAAATGCACGCACCTGTGTTAATTAAATTGACACTCAGGTAATACGTAGTAATCACAGCTTAGCTGTAGCAATGATCCTCCATATACTGTGGTTGTCTATGCGAATGTGGGCTTAGTGATGCGCTTACGGTAGGGAGACACTACAAAGTACTCCGTACACAGTTACAGAACGAGCGCAAACTTCCACTGGTTTTTATTTTTCATGCGTACAAATATAAATAGAAGTTCGCAAAAGCACGTGGAAAGAGATAGTACAATTGACCCCGCGTATGTGACGCCCATCACAAACTCGATTTCAGCAGGGGTGCTATGCAGGATGGTCCGAGCTTCTCGGGCACACGAGTTTGCTCCGAGCTCGCACTGCGGCGGTCATGGCACAAAGACAGAGCGGAGCGCGTGATAGCAGCATTGACAAAAACGGCTACATGAACGAGCGTGGCGTCAAAAACGCATGTGGGGCATCTGCGGCGGTAATCAAAGAAACACCGCGTGCGAACACGTCAGCGCCGCCACTCAGTCCACATTTCAACAGTGCAGCGACGTCAGCGTGATTGTCGCGCTATCTTTTTGCCAACTCAGCATTGCGCCTCCCACAGGCGTGTTCGTGGGCGTTCTTCCACTTTCGGGCATGTTCTTTCGTTCCACCCGCAGCATGGAAACTTCCACTCTCGAAGGCAACAAGGGTGCACACTCTGCCCTCTCGTGCAGCTCGTTTCGCATCTATCAAATATTGCGGATAAATATACGGACAGGTTGTCACCAGGGGCGCTCGCATCATGGCGGCAACGCGGCTGTGAGTGGTACGTCGTGAGCGTGGTGAAATTGAATGGGAGACATCGCAGCCACGTGATGATATAACTTTTATTTTTTCGTGCGTGTGTGCACAGTCTGCGCGATAAAGCTGATAGATGAATCATGGAAAGAAGTGTGAACTTAAGGGCTCGTTTGCTTTTGTTAAACACATTATTAATGGGAACTAACAGACAATGATGCCAAGGAAAGTATAGGGGACGTTATTAGAAGTAATTGTAATGTAAAATGTGAAGAAAGGAAAGTGGATGAAAAGATGACTTGCCACCGGCAGGATCCGAACCTGCGACCTTCGAATAACGCGTCCGATGCTCTACCACTGAACTTCGGTGGCGATCATCCCTCCGTCCACTTTTTAGGGTATATATGTTCATTTAAACGTGGGAGCGTCAGTCAGCGCCGCCTGTTGCCATTACGGCGAGTGTGGAACACCCTTTTTGCCTGTAGGCGTCACGTAGTACGTGATCTTATTACAAGCTGGCAGCTGACCAATAATCCCTCGCATACCACCTGAAGGCAACAAGTCTGCCAGAATGAGACCCTCGGCTATGAACGAAGGAAAGAAGTGTGAACTTAAGGGCTCGTTTGCTTTGTTAAACATATTATTAATGAGAACTAACAGACAATGATGCCAAGGAAAGTATAGGGGACGTTATTAGAAGTAATTGTAATGTAAAATGTGAAGAAAGGAAAGTGGATGAAAAGATGACTTGCCACCGGCAGGATCCGAACCTGCGACCTTCGTCATCTTTTCATCCACTTTCCTTTCTTTTGTACACGTGGCCTCGGGTTTCGCTACGGTCGCGATATTGTAAGGTGCTCGGCAGGAACTAATCTCAGAGGCCACCGTGCTAATTATTCTAAAGGATACTTAGTACAGACATTAAAAGCTTCAAAACGAATTTAAACAGCCCCTGCCTTTAAAAAATATCATCAGTAAACCTTTCTGGCACTTTTATTGCATGGGTGCACTTCTGCACTCAGTGGAACGACAAACAAATGAAAGAAGATGCCTGTGGTTTGAAAACACCGCCCAATTTTGTCGACCGTCCTTGACGTGACGCCGCGTTCCATCGTAACCAATGGAACGCAGCGCGCGCTGATGGGTGGATCTGACCTTTTCGTACTGTTGGCTCGTTCAAAAGGGGGTGTCGCCAGAGCTCGGGAAGATCCCGAGTTTCGCCAAGCTCAGGCCATCCTGCATAGCGCCCCAGGAGATAGTTTTATCGATGGCTCGCTGACGCATGTTTCGGCGCCCAGAGATGCCATGAAAGCAGCTTCGTAAACTATTTCCTCCCTGTCGTCTTTTATCCGCTTTACAATAGTTGTTTTTTCCAAACTGGTGCACGCATGTGCACTGGTTACAGTGCGTAGATAAATTCCTGGGATGGGTAATCTGTTGACAGTTATACCGGTGTTCACTAAGCCAAGTGTTAATACGTCTTGAGGTCTGCCCGATATATTTTTTCCTGCACGTTAATGGCAAACTCTATAAAACTGCTGCATCACAGCGAACGAAGCTTGGTCTGTGGCCTATTTTTACATATCTTTCCTTGTTGCGATCCTTGTGTGTTATTAACTTCTTTTTTACACAGCCCTCGCAATTTTCGAGGGGCTGAAAATGAAACTGGCACGTCCTGTTTGTTGGAGATCTTTAATCTATGCGATATTTTGTGGATATAGGGGATGACCACAGGTCGTTGCCATTGTTTTTCGGTTCCTACTTTTTTGTTGTTTTTTGCAGACATGTTACGAAGCATTTTTTCAGCGATATCCACATTTATGGAATCAGGAAAGCAGCCAGCTTTTAACCTATCTACCTGTACATTCAAACTCTGAAATCATGTGGTCGCAGGATTTTTAATAGATTGTGAAACACATGCCTACGTAACACTTCTTTTGACGAAGGCCTTATGATAGCTCACAAGGCCTTCGTAACATTTTGTAATATAGGCCCAACATGTCAAAATGTCAAACGTGAATCTCACGCAGTATTTATGCACTGCATTTTTACACAAGCTATGCCTAAATTCGAACTGTCACTCAGGCAAGTCCAGGTATTCACCCAGCAGCATCGCGACAATGAAGGGGATATGCCATGCTTATCAAGGAATAAATGATTGTGGCAGATATATTCACAAACTGCCCCGTGTATCAAGCTACAGCGGAAATTTCCACATCTCTTCTGTGGCAATGTTTGGTGAGGATTCTGGTGTTTTGCGAAAGGGAAAATTAATTTAAATTAGCGCCTTAGTGATGGACTTTTAATTAATTTCAACCACCTAGGATTCATTAGCGCGCCCGTAAATATAAACGCACGAGTGTTCGTTGTATTTCGCCTGGTATAATACAGCCACCGTCATCGAGAATCAAACCCACGCCCACGAATTAACAGTTCGCTACATTAGTGCACAATTATCGTTGTGGGTGAAGAAGCTGTGTGGTCCTTGCGCCTAGTCAGTAGTTTCGGAAACATTTGCGTTAGGTCCTGTTGAAGATAAGCGAGATCTAGGCAGGCGTGTGCACAGCAGTAATGCCCAATACAGAAGTTCATCGAATTCGTCTTACACAACGTATTAGGCGGTGAGAATGACTCATTTAAAGTGTAATAGCTGGTTTACTGTTCCGATACAGCAGGGGTGCGCTGTAGAGATGTAGTCAATAAAAAAGTGCCCGACGTAACTGCACAGCAAAAGAGATGAATTGGAAGGACCCAAAGATCCTTCAGACGTACACCGACAAATAGTGATACCTACTTCGGCTCAACAAAAATTACGTGGAAGGTTTTCATTGAAAACTTGCGGCGGATTACCGAAGGTGTAATCTTCCCGTCCACGACGACAGGGTCGTACATTATTGCCGTGGTTGCAGCTTTTTTTCTTTTTGCAGTATTTGCCCTCCTTGACGGCTGATGCATGTCTGTAGATGATACCGACACTGCAGCTGTTGCCTCATTTATAATTAGAATTTTTTGAATGTGGTTGGTGAAATGCATTTCTCATCACTCCAGACAGAAAGTAAGATGTTGCATTTAGTTCTTCAATGAGCAATAGCCATACTATAATAGCAGTTAGCTGAGTACTCCCCTTAATGCATGACTAAATAGATGCGGTAGTTCTTCCTATCACCGCCGACAGTTGTCATAGTGACGCAGACTGACTGAAAACCATGCACAGCACAGCCACGCACAGCATAGTTGTATACAGTATAGTACAGCAAGGAAGGCGGGAAAGCAAAACGAGGTGAGGAGGAGGGAGAGGGTAATGCGCATCATAACGATGTATAGAAGAATATACCTCAGGGGTGAGAAGGGTGAGTGAGAGCGACGAGATAGGGCGTCACTCCATCCCAAATGAAGATTTCTTTCTCCGTCATGAACGCCAACCGGGCTGTACGTTCGGAACGCCAGCTCGTGCGCTTGACCTTGAGAGCCAGTGTTGCCGAAGGCCAGGCGAATCACTGCTCCACATTTCCTACAGCTTTCACGTAGACAGTAACTTCAAATACCTTTTTATCTTACTGCTTGCATTTTTACTCAGACCACGGTGTAACGCACCTGATATAGAGTGTGAATACGCAAATAAATAAAGTGTAAATAAAGCCGGCCCTCAGCAAGGCGGCCCCGAGCACCCTTGCTGAGGGCCGGCTGTTCTATTCTGGCTCTTATTCCGCCTCCTTCGCCCCTGTCCCTCTAGCATCCAGGCTATGGTCCCACTCTTCACTAGAAAAAAAGAATAAATGACATCTATCATAATCACATCGTGGTTTTATGATGTAAAACACCTGCAGGTGTTTTATATAAATAAATAAATAAATAAATAAATAAATAAATAAATAAATAAATAAATAAATAAATAAATCATGTAGAACTTACCTGTGGCTTGAAAGTCGAGCAAGAAGGCGTAAATTGTTTTCTTATTTCTGTGTTTATCATTATTCAATATGGTAACACTTATTGTTCATTACTAAAATTAATAATGATATCGCTTATTGTCTAGCTATCTACAAAGTTGACATTAGAATTAGATGGCAAGACAACAAAGAGTCTTAGGGGAGGAGATGGCTGAGAAAACTACAGATGGCGGGACTTCTCCAAATTTCCACCAATTGCCAAGCGCACCTAGTGTGTCATGTCCGTTGTCCTGCAAATACGTATTTTGAAATAGAAGTCTTTCTAGGAAAATATGTACTACTTATGTCGTCCGCGATTACCAATGCGTCTTCTCAATTGTCCTTCAAAGCTGACTGAAATCGAAATACCCAATCTTCCATGAGGTTTAGGTTCACGCTCTAGTAGGAAAATCAGCACCTTGCAACTACTTGCGATGCATGCACTTACACCGGAAAAATGCCCGAGGGTTACAATTCACAAGCGTGATGCCGCTCCGCCATCTGCGATTTTGTGTCATCAAGGTTCCTTTATATTTGTTCTAGTGGGCGCTTCTCGAAATCGAGCGTGTAGAGTGTTGGCACGTCGGCAAAGTACAACGTTTCTTGTGCAGTCGTTCTAGACGCGAACACCTCTATCATGGGTCGTAACAACCAGTTACGTAGGAACGCGCGCAATGTAGCCTACTCACGCCCTATGATTTATTCTTGGTTCTCAACTCGACGCGTGACGCCTTCCGTGTTCGACCATCAACGGTCATTCAGTTCTCCTCGCCCCGTAATAAAGCGGCACTACATCGGCGCAAAAAAAATAGCACAGTTATCAATGCATTTATAGCGAGCAAGATAATCGTGTAACAGCAAACGTGCTAAAACCAAGAAACGACAATACCATTGGGTGCAAGGAAGCACACGACAATTTTCAGAGAAAGGAAAGATTTGGGATTGATAGAGGCACAGTGCTACCTTGAATAATCGATCCCACAAATGCTGGGCGTACATTCCAACAACAATATATGGTTTGTGTAGAATTTATTTTATCCTTACCGATGAACATGATAAAGCAGATGCACTGGTTCAGCAAGAAAGACATTCTGGCTATCCGCATCTTACGTCAGCTTTATCAAGCAAAAGCCACACAACTCATACGTACTGAGGAGAAGAGCGACTGACATGTCAAAGGCATGTCAAATCCATTGCATATGTTTCCCTCTGTACGCCCCCCATCTCCAGCCATGCTGTTTGCACAGCTTTTCACTTGAGGGACACCGAACCAGTGTCTTCGAAATAGAGTGGATTCTGATTCTGAACATGAGGCTTTTCTTTACGAAAGTTTACCGAAAAGTTTCTTGGTGCGCGTTGATCGTCATTAGTTGTGGCATGACTAAGGAAAGTAGCTAACCAAGCAAAGCTCGAACGCATTCTGGCTGAAGGTAAGTTCCATAAGTAAAGATATCAACAATGAAAAAAGCTATCATCTTCTTCGTTTCTGAGTTACCAGGTACCGGCATATCTTCTGCTATTTACAGACCGTTCTGCTCTCATAGGCACAAATAATATCAGGATGGGACATGGTTACGGCAAGACCACGTTAGCGTGAGGCTTGTGTAAACTAAGCCTTGTGTTCTGTATGGCCATTGATTAAAGGAACGTGGACCTTCCCTCTTCTATGTCCAGCGCGCCGAGGCGCAAGCAAAGTAATGATGCTAAAACGGGTTCCTCGCTAAAAACTTTTTGTGGGTGTTCAAAGCAAATAACCCACCATGCTGACATTGTCTGTACAAGAGCACGTGTTGCTTTTTTGCGAGCGTCGCATTGCAAAGCCACGTCGGAGCCCTTCAAACGTTATGTGCAGAGAACACAGAATGTAACTCCATTTGCTCTCGCAAGAAACGAACGAGAAAGGGGGGGAGTGGGCGGTGGATATTTGATTACTCGGCAGTTACAATTTTACTTGCTTTGGTGTGCTCTCTGGCATGTCATTTTCTATTTATTTTGTTATTCTCAATGGGCTTGCTCCGCCCTCAAGGAATAATGAAATTCTTTTGTCAGCACTTCACTAAAGTTCCATTAAAAGTCCGGTAAAAGCAAACAACAAAGAGTGCTATCAAAAAGATTTAATTTTCCTCAATACTGACAATAAATATATTGTAGATGGTGTAACATACGTGATACAAAAGGTCTGTATGAAAATGCATACCTCATACCTCTGCAATAATATTAACAGGTATGTGAAACGCAACACATAGAGAATTCTAAAACAAATTACGTAATAAATTTTCAAAGTTTTTGCCTCGACCCTATAGTGTGAATATTGGGCACGTGGTAATGAGTGACTGCGTGCAAATTCTAACCAGGTGTACCTCTTAACGTGCACTTACTTACAGGAGATCTCTTGCGTTTCGCCTGACAGAAATGTGGCCGGCGTGGCATATCCCCTCGCCAATAGGGGTTAGGTGAATTATATCAGCAAACAGTAGAATGGGGTATTGAAACTTGGTTTTCCAATGAAACCTGAATGCCAGATGTATATGACCTTATCTTCTGTGGCATAAATAATAACGCGAGGGAAACTTACGAAAAAAAAGCCGGCAGATCCCACGCTGTGCGGGAATCGATGTAATGCGAAGCAGCCAGGAAGGAGCAAATCATGCTTCACATAATTTGCATGTCATGTTTTACATGTTAGGACCTGTCGTTTATATTCGTCATACAGGCACGTCACGCAATACCAATTTTGGTGTATATCAAGCTAGCGAAACGCCCACGAGATTGTCATGAGCGTGGCATGCAAGTCATGTTGCACATGACATGTCATGATTTCCATATTACCACTTGTCATTTATGCACATGATACAACCACGTTGCTCAATACCATATTTGGTGATTATCAATCTAGCGAAACGGCCACGAGAGTGTCATGAGCGTGGCATGCAAGTCATGTCGCAAATGACAAGTCATGATTTCCATATTGCCACTTGTCATTTATGTTCGTCATACCGCCACGTCACTTAATCCCAAATTTGGTGTATATCAAGCTAACGAAATGGCCGCGAGCACGCCATGAGCGTGGCATGCAAGTCGTGTCGCACATGACAAGTCATGATTTCCATATTACCACTGGTCATTTATGTTCGTCATATAGTCATGCCACTCAATACCAATTTTGGTGTATATCAAGCTAACGAAACGGCCACGAGCGCGCCATGAGCGTGGCATGCAAGTCATGTCGCACATGACAGGTCATGATTTCCATATTACCACTGGTCATTTGTGTTCGTCATATAGTCATGCCACTCAATACCAATTTTGGTGTATATCAAGCTAACGAAACGGCCGCGAGCGCGCCATGAGCGCGGCATGCAAGTCATGTCGCACATGACAGGTCATGAGTTCCATATTACCACTTGTCATATATGTTCGTCATACCGTCACGTCACTCAATCCCAAATTTGGTGTATACCAAGCTCACGAAATGGCCACGAGCGCGCCATGAGTGTGGCATCCAAGTCATGCCGCACATGACATGTCATGGTTTCCATATTACCACTTGTCATTTATGTTCGTCATACAGTCACGTCACTCAATACCAAGTTTCGGGAATATCAAGCTAACGAAACGGCCGCGATCTAGCCATGAGCATAGCATGGAAGTCATGTTGTTCATGACATGCACGCCATTATTTGCATATTACCACCTGTCATTTATGTTCGTCATACAGTCACGTCACTCAATCCCAAATTTGGTGTATATCAAGCTAACGAAACGACCGCGAGCGCGCCATGAGCGGGGTATGTAAATCATACTTTTCATGACAAGTTAATGGTGATTTTCATGATATGACCAGCCCTTTATGTTCGTCTTGCAGTCATGTTATGACATACCAAATTTGGTATAAATCCCATTAACAATACGGCCAGGAGAGCACAAAGTCCTAGGCGGCTAGATAGATAGATAGATAGATAGATAGATAGATAGATAGATAGATAGATAGATAGATAGATAGATAGATAGATAGATAGATAGATAGATAGATAGATAGATAGATAGATAGATAGATAGATAGATAGATAGATAGATAGATACGTTCAAGGTCGCCGAAGTTCGTTAAGAAATGCTTCGCATTTAAAAAATACTATGGACAAGGCAGGCCTATCAGTAAAACGGCACATCGTTCTCACTATGCATGCAAGTAATTTGCCGTCTCCACACATAAAGAAACAGGTAAATCAACAAACTAATGTATTGCATTTGTTGGTGCGTACAGTAACTTGGTATGTTTAGTGAATAAACTTTAGTGAATAAACTGTGACGTCACCCTAAGATGTGTAAAATTTTTCGGTAAATAATTAGTACTAGCAAGTACATCGCAAAAAACCAGCGCCAACTACCCCAGCTCTTTCGCTGGTTATTCATAGGATTGCCCCATTGTTTTTCGAAAGGAATATTAAATTTCACATTGATCTTGCGGCAATGCAATCACATCCCATCTCTGCTTCGCTGTGGTACCTTTTTGTTCCTCAAACGCTTGCGCACGCGGTGCATATTTCAGTTAGCTACCGCATTATATTTTGATGATATTCCACTCCTTGGAATCATCAGCTTGGTGAGACATCATCAAATTTAATTTCTCGTGGCCATGGTGCAACTTTCAGCCCATCATACATTTAAATGCGTTGCTTTTGGTATTCTTGAAAGTGGTTTCTGTGAGCACACTCCGACAAGCACTGCGCTAGCCGCAGCAGCTTGCCGTTTCTTCTTTTGTGCATTTCTTCACATATATAGTATATGTATTCATTTACACCCAAATGTCGGATGCAGCTGTACAGGCATTTGTTTTCTGATGAAAGTTTTGAGCGCGTGCTTATGACATCATTTCCTTCTAGACGCATCTACAGAGCAGAAAATGCGCTCGGCCAGACAGAATTGAAAGTGGCATTCTTGATTTATTGCGCTAGTCTGTTCTAAGTGTTCCTTTCTAGCCCTCATGTTTTTTTTTTCGTAGCGTTATACCTTACAGTATATTTATTGATTCCGTTATATAAAAAAAAGTATCGCGCGAAAGTTGAGAGCTTTTGTCCAAATTCTCTTTTCGCGCCCTTTATATGCACCTTTGTTGTAAGTTTGCTATATTTCATAGCGACTTTTTGCCGTAACTGAGCTTACAAAAATTGATTAAGAGGTTGCTAGAGAAAAAAGGTAAGATAGCACGCAATCATCGATGAAACCATAATATACAGAATACCATTAAGATACCATTGAGATACCATTAAGATACCATTGAGATACCATTGAGATACCATTAAGTTGTGGGAGAGTGTACATCGGACAAACTGGGCAATGTTTTAATGATAGGGCTAGGCAACATAAGAACAATGTAAAAAATGGCTATGGCAGCCACCTAGCCTTCCACTGTAAAAAATGCGCATGCACACCCATGTTCGCGGACACCAGGTTTTTGACATTTGGAAAATCAAAAAAAAGAAAGAGAAATCGTGGAAGCGTACTTCATTAATAAAGCTGGACATAAGTGTGTCAGCGCGGCGTCACTTAGTTTAACTACTCATGAGAGATGTTTTCTCGATAAACACCTGCTAGTATAGCAACACGCATGCCTGCAATCGTTGATTATTTGTGGCGTTTATGTGACAAGGCGTTTTTGGTGGCATAGCTATAAGTGGTGATCTTTTCAATAAACATTCAGTTGGCAGTACAGCGCTAGTCCTGTTGCGTGTGTTTCTTGTCGTTCGTTTTTTCGCGCTGCTTCTATTTTTCGCATCATGAACCGACTCGCCCAAACCCACAAGTTGTTGCTAACACAGATTTCTTCTACAATGGGCTCTATCCTGTCTTCACCGGCTGTGCCTGATCCTGCAAACACCTGTGTCAGCTTAATCGACATCACTACCTGCCAGTCCAGAATGCTATCCTACTACATGAAGAACCGGATTCCACCCCCTGAGGTCCGTGCTTTCTTTGGTTTTGTGGAACCTTCGTGGGGACATACGAAAAGAATGTGCAAGGTGCTCAAGTCCGAGAAGTGGAGACAAATACGCATGTTCAATGACTGGCTTCAAGTATTGGTTCAAGAGGGCAAAGACCCTTGCAGGGGTGCCCGATCTATGCAAGAATACAGGAAACTTGTCGGTCAGTCTACCGAATTTTTGTGGCAGCGCATTGGAATTTCCTTTCGGAAACCGGATCCGAAATCTACACCTAACGATAACGTCACCATTTTGGGTGGAGCGGATGTTCCCAGTGACGTGAAGGCTGTTTTAGGCAAGGGGCCAAAATTCAGTTATGAACCGCAATTATCAGGGCAGCAGTTTTTGGCCATGGCTAGAGATATGGCAGACAAGGTCGACGAACAAGAAAGGGACCATGCAACCAAAGAAGGCGTCGACTGTGTCATAAAGAATGTGATCCCCCGGAACGCACCCAAGTCACCGTTCAAGCATGTGGTGTCGTGGTTGAAGAGCAACAGCATGAATATCCTCCAATCTGACAAAGAAGGAATGTTTGTTTTGCTACCGGAAAACCTCTTGGAAGAAAAAGGCCGACGAAGCCATCGCGAAGAACTTTAAGGCAGTGAACTTTGATCCAAAGAAGCAAAGGAGGGTAGCTTTAAAGCTACTTGGTGAGCTTAATCTGGATCATTTAAAGAAGATCACGAGCAAGGCAGAGTCTGGGTTCCTTGACGTGTTTTTCACGTGTAAAACGCACAAGCCCTCCTACCCGTTAAGGGTAATTGTGTCCGAAAAAGCTTCGTGGCAGTTGCATGTCGGAAGGTTTTTGCAAAGACATTTGAAGAAGCTTCCGTTGAATGACCCTTACTTAGTGAAAAGTTCTGATGAATTCGTGAATCAACTAAGCGGTCTTTGTGTCGCGAATGGAAACAGTGTAACGGCGTTTTCTGTAGACGTAGAAGATTTGTTTTATTCTCTTCCACGTGATGGTTTGCTAGCTGCTGTACGGATTAAAATCAGTGAAACTAATCAACAGGACTTCCAGAACTCAGCAGGCATAAACGTTGACAATTTTATCACGCTTTTAGAATTTTATCTGAATTCGACAGCCATTAATCACAATGGAACTTTTTATATTCAACGCACCGGTATTTGTATTGAATCATCCATTGCGCCTATTCTCAGTGACATATTTTTATCTAGTGTTGACAACCGTATTTGCGCAGCGTTAAATGACTCTCCAGTAACTGGCATTTATCGCTACGTTGACGACTACCTCTTTCTTTTGAAGAAACGTCCGGGTTACTGTTTTGATGACGAAGTCCAACGTATTCTGGGCATTTTTAGGATGCATGGAAGGGGACTGAAGTTCACTTTTGAAACGCCTAAGGATAATAACATTCAGTTTTTCGACATTAATATTTCCTTTCATGCGTCTAATGAACATGTCTGCTGGGCGTATTTACCTAGATCTAAGAAAGGCATCCTTCCGTATGATAGTGCTCATTCCAAGTCCGGAATCAAAGGTGATTCCGGACTTGAGCCACAACATCAGTCCCTTCAACGGCGCCCGAAGACAACACTTGCGAACAAAGTGCAATCAACAAATCCTGTGAGCACCAAATGAAGGCTAGTCTAATGCAACAGACCGAACGACTCAAGTTATTTGGCTATCCAGCTCCCGTCATCACAGCTGTGTGTGAAACTTTTTTACAAAAGTTAAAACGTTCAGAAAGAAAAACTGATGAGCAAGAAAAAGACAAAAGACCGTTTCACGTGATACCGTATGTACACAGGTTATCGCATAACCTGAAGAAAGTGGCCAACAGGCACCAAGTTAACCTGGTATTTTCCGCTCCCCGTAAACTTTCAACACTGTGTAATGCCATGAAAGGTCGTAAGCCAATGCTATGTACTACTAACCATGAAACAAAATTCACGAAATGCACCTCTGATGTTGTTTATGAGATACCATTAAGTGGTGGGAGAGTGTACATCGGACAAACTGGGCAATGTTTTAATGATAGGGCTAGGCAACATAAGAACAATGTAAAAAATGGCTATGGCAGCCACCTAGCCTTCCACTGTAAAAAATGCGCATGCACACCCATGTTCGCGGACACCAGGTTTTTGACATTTGGAAAATCAAAAAAAAGAAAGAGAAATCGTGGAAGCGTACTTCATTAATAAAGCTGGAGATAAGTATGTCAGCGCGGCGTCACTTAGTTTAACTACTCATGAGAGATGTTTTCTCGATAAACACCTGCTGGTATAGCAACACGCATGCCCGCAATCGTTGATTATTTGTGGCGTTTATGTGACAAGGCGTTTTTGGTGGCATAGCTATAAGTGGTGATCTTTTCAATAAACATTCAGTTGGCAGTACAGCGCTAGTCCTGTTGTGTGTGTTTCTTGTTCGTTTTTTCGCGCTGCTTCTATTTATTCGCATCATGAACCGACTCGCCCAAACCCACAAGTTGTTGCTAATACACAAACAATTTCTTCGCGTTGTGCAGATATTACAGCGTTCTTTAAAAATTCAATGTTTTGGAAACTTGCACAATAATATTATCTGGGGTTTAACGCGCCATAACCACGATATGATTATAAGGCAAGCCGCCGTGGAAAGCAATGCAAATATTGACCATCTGGTGTTTAACATGTACTGATATAGCACAGTGCACGGGCCTCTAGCATTTCGCGTCCATCGAAATGCGACCGGCGCAGCCGGGGTCGAACCCGCGACTTTCGGGTCAGCAGCCGAGCACCGTAATCACTACACCCCCCGCGGTGGTCGAACCTTGCAAAACGATGAATGGCTAGTGTCTTCTAAGCCGTAGCTTCCCTCTATAAAAATTAATAACACAGACAGCAGGCCCTGCCTTCTAAAGAAATGATACCAGAAGTGCAAACGGAACGAACGAGCACAAATGCAAATTCCAGCAGGGCTGAAATTTACGGCGCTGCATCATTGAAAAAGGAGGAGGCAGATCTCATTTCTTTAATGCACCCTCTGCCTTTTCAAAGGTTCGGAATGTTTATGCGAGAAACATCACCGTACTTTGGGCGTATGTTGGAGAACACCACGTGTTTTCTTTTTTCGATTTTTCAGAATAGAAGGCACACATTCACGATAACTTAGTAGGCTAGATTTGCCCGAAAGACGACATTTGTGTTAGTGTTCATTAGGAACACACCATGAACGGGGCCGGACGATAACGAGCTTTTCCGAACTATTAGTTTTGCGATTTCGATGTGTTTATGTTGAGCTATTTTGTTCAATATTCTTCGCGAATTCAATTACTGGCCACATCGCATGTTTGCGTGGGCCTGCGTTAACATGATGCGCTCAATCTAATTAAAAACTCGCGTGAATACCTAAACAAAGGAAACAATAATTAAGTTCATTTTCTGTAGCATTCTCTCTAAACATAGTACCAGCAGCAATAAAATTTTGAGGCTCCACCAAGTACAGCTTTCACTTCTGCAACATACAAAACCGGGCCGTAATGGGTGCCGTAATATAGAATATTCTTTACGTGTGTTAATATACTTTATTTTATAATCAATCGTTTTCACACCACTACATTAAAAAGAGTGCTATTAGGTGCTCAAGCAGCACTAAATTTGATGTTTTCCACACGTTTCATAGGAAATAAATATGCCTCTCCGAAATTAGGGACATAGGGGAGGCGTGCGTTTAACATAATTACGTGTGCATAGCGCTGGTCAGTACGTCATCCCCCCTTCACACTCCTGTTATGCGAAATTTGTTTCGCTTACACAGGACAGCTAATCATTTTTCCCGGTTTTTCCGTATTTTTTCTGGTGGTTTTTTTTCAAGTAGTAATGCGATTGGGCTTCCAGTTTGGGTCACCATCGCAAAAATTCTCGCGCTTTATTCCCGTCGAATTTGTAGCTGGAGCAAGGCAAGGCACTTTTTTTATATAGTAGCGTGCTTCGTCGGGGATTTAGTTTCTGCACCTTTTTTTACGAAGCCTTATCTAATAACCAACGCAATATTAAGATTTATTTTCTCTAGGACACGTGTTCTTTGATCTAGCCGCATGGACGTATTACCTATTCCTAAAAAAAAAGAGACGCAAAATATAAACTCAGAATTATTACATACTTCGCATCAGCCGGCTGTCTCTAACCGTAAATTTTGCACCCGAGAAACCGTTCCTCTAAATGAACCGAAAAGAACGCGCCTAGATTACCCACTGAGCTCCATTTCTGGTTATCTTCTATTCATTCTGCTCACCGTATAAATGTGCAAAAAAGAGCATATGGAACGCGGAAGCTCTTGAAGATATTGCCACCGGCAGGTGAACTTAATTCTTTCTAATCATCCGTCGGATAGATGACGTGCTTGTTGAGATATTTCTACAAATTTGGGGAACTGAAGAGCGGCGTAGTCGTGAATTCAAACGTTTCCACGTTTGAACTACACCGCTTATTGATTGCTCGCGCGCTGCCGGTTTTGTGACTCGATATGTATATATATTCGATACCTGTTCATTAGGACAAACCGTGCCGCAATTTCTTCTCATTTGGCATGCGAAAAGAACCGCTCTTTGGAGCAAATTCAAGGGGAGATCCCTGACGGATCACTTAGTTTTTCGTTGGGTGGTGTTTTTGTTTGGTTTCTGTGTTTTTTTTTTGCTTATTTCTCATCTTATGCACTATTCATATCACACATTACGTCATCTGCTCTTCCTAGGCCTTTAGATGAATGCAGGCCCCCCTCCCTTCCATAGTTGATGTTCTTTCTTGACGTTTAAAGATTTCATTTCTAACGGAGTCCGCCTCGGTGGAACAGTGGCTACGGTGCTCGGCTGCTGACCCGAAGGTCGCGGGTTCGATCCCGGCCGCCGCGGTCGCATTTCGATGGAGGCGAAATGGTAGAGGCCCGTGTACTGTGCGATGTCAGTGCACGTTAAAGAACACCAGATGGTCAAAATTACTGGAGCCCTCCACTACGGCGTCTCTCACAATCATATCGTGGTTTTGGGACGTAAAACTCCAGATATTGTTATTATCATTTCTAACGGTAACAGTTTGGCATCCTCCCGGCGAAAAACTGCCAAAAACAACTCAAGATTCGTGAGGTCTATATGGACTGCTCTCGTACAGATCATTTATCAGACTACAACTAGAATATCTCGCTGCTATCTGGAACCCTCACCAAGCATATATCATCAATGCACTTGAATCAGTTCAGAATCGTGACACAATATTCATCCATTCTTCATATTCATATGACGTCACCATTTCTATCTTACAAGCAGAATCAAGCTTGTCATCCCTCGCTTTTCGTCGTCGTGTTGTCACGCTCTCTTTTTTCATAAATTCTTTTACAGCTCGCTAAGCCCCCCACCTTACATCTCGCCATCATTTTCACGCACGTCTCGGCGCACTGGCCATGATCTGCAAATAACCCGTCCTCGAACACGAATCGTAACATTTCAAGACTCATTTTTTACTCGGGCTGCCAGAGACTGGAACGACCTGCCTCACCATGCTGCTGCCGTATCAAATCATTCCGAATTTCTGGACACGTTGCAAACCTGTATCACACCATAACACCTGCTTTTATTGTACGAATATGCTAACCATGTAATACCCCTAACGGGGTCTTTAAGGTAATAAAATGAAAATGAAATGAAATGAAATAATACATTCGCAGAGCTAACATGGCAAAGAAACAAAGTGGCAGACAATTTCAAAATAGAGCAAATATTGTACCCTGCAGAATAAAGACAAGGTTGAACTTGTTTCGGTGCGTGCACAGAGTTTGCGAATTAATTTTGCCTATAATCAACAGGCGTATGTGGGGCTCCTTTTTGCCACACAGTAATCACAGTCGCTTATATTGTGTGCCCTTCCTTGCGTTATCACTGCGTGCTCGGCACTTCCCGGTAACGAACGGCGTGCTCGCTACCAACATGAGATAACGCCCATGATAGGAATGCAGCCAGCATGCAATTGTCGATAAAGAAATGCTGGCGAGCCAGATAATGAATTCTGTTGCTTATAATTATGAAGCCCCACGTGTGTGCTGGTTTTTCGAGTGCTGCTTTCGAATCTTGCACAGTGGCGAGCTCACAAATACGGACACGAATATTTTATTGATACAGGTACAGTGAGGCGTCAGCACGAGGCAACGTCATGTCGGGTGTGTATAGGCCACACGCTCTCATTTTATTGTCCCCAGGATATTCATGAAGTGAGGTCTAAGGGTGTTCAATGTTTACCTATCGTTTAATTTTCGTCAAGGTGTGCAATGCTATCGAATTCGTCTCGAAACGGCGCCATAACACACGACCCCTAATTCCATAACATGTAACACTGGGGCAGCATCTTGAACATGGCAGTTGGCAACTGTCATGGGATAGATTAATGAGCCACCAGAGCTTGTCCCTCAGGTAAACCTAGAGTTATGCGGACATAATTTTATCTCAAAGCCTTCTTTCGTAATTTTCAACAGTGGTGCGTGATATTACTTAACAATAATTGTCGAGCTTTTACGCGCCAAAACCTACGCTATATTCATAAGGCACGAAGTAATAGAGGTCTCCAGAAATTTGAACCACCGGAAGTTCTTTACGTCCACTGACGTCGCACAGTACAACGGCCTCTACCATTTAGCTATCATCATAATGCAACCTCCGGGTCCGAGATCAAAGCGGCATATTTCAGGTAAGCAGCCGAAAATGGGGATTGAAGAAGCACAATGTTTTGCGGAAGGTAACACCCGTCAAAAACAAAAAGCTAGCAAATTAGTGTCTCATTTGACGACTTTATACATGGCTGGCTGATTTTCCGACTGATATTGTTCAGCATATTAGAATAAGTTAAGGACGCCGAAGTAGCGTGGGTGTGTACAAGGGAAAATGCACTGTGGCAAAGCTATTGGAATAAACGGGCGTACTTCTATTTGCCTGCAATTCTGAATGGGCAAGATAATGTCTAAGTATATACATATAAAGCAGCCAAACGTTTGAACAGCTTTTCTATGTAATAATCACAAGTCACAGTTAGTGCCCATCCAGAATGAAATATTGCCGTTGCAACATTGAGGAAGAGACGTCCACTTGTCAAAACGTTTCCTTCCAGCGGCACACCGTGTTCCAAGAATTTTATAACGCTTCAAGATGGCATCTTCACCCGAATTTATGCATTATTAAGATCTCACCCCATAATACGTTAACTACATCGAAGAGTACAAAAACTAAAATTCACTATTGCGGCGGCAAAGGCTTTATTTAGTAAGAAGGCGGGAGAAATGGAAACCACCTATGGGAATGGAGCGTGAAATAGTGATGGTGGACGCTTAATATAAAAAAAAGTCACAGTTTCACCGCAAGGGTGAAGCAATGAAATCGATAGCAAAAAATTGTAATGTTATACGAAGTGAGGTTGGCAGCTAACTCTTTTTGGATCCGATCTCACGCAACTCTAGAAAACGCTTGTTTAAGAGAATTCTCTTCGCGTTGAAAGCGCAGCACGTAGAAGGGTACGCCGGCCCGGCCGCCGAGAAGGGGAGATAACGCGCGCGCCCGCGCTCGTATAATCGAAGGTCGCTCGAGGGACCCCCCCCCCCCTCGCGTCTTTTCACGCTCACGAACGACGGGGGGAGGGCCCGGTTATATATATACATATACATATACGGCAAATGACGCCGACGCCGACGGCGAAAACCAGCCGAGAGTGTCCATATAATTGCTATCGCAATAAAATACCTCACGACAGCGCAGGCCTCCATCTTCTATGTTTCAGCATCGCGGTGTAGTGCGTATAAGTACGCGTAAGCCTTACATGCCAGGATCAAAATCGATTTTCTCTCGTTATGTGACTGGCAGGAAGCCCGAGTCTTATGCATCTAGGAGAAATTCACTTTCGCTCTTACTTTCTTGCTGCTTTATTTGCTTCAGTCAGACCTCTCGAGGGTAAAAACATCACGCCTGCACCAAAAGTTTAGGCAGATCCCACTTACCATGGGAAACGATGTTATTCGAAGCATGCGGAGGGAAGGCGACTGTGGTGTAAATTTTTTATTGAGCGAAAGGTTACAAAATGGCGCTCTGTGGTAGAACACTTTATTGCCACGTAGAATGCTTGAATTCGATTCCTGCTGGGACCATGATATTCATTCTTTGCATTCGTCGAGTCAACGGTGCGGATGTCAGTTGTTTTTTAACGACCTATAGCGCATACCCGCATACAGCGGGCCGTGCTATGCGGTCATGTGCCAGACGTGTCTGGAAGAAAGGGTTTGACGACGTACGTGACGGGATGTTCACATCATTTATGTTATGACCAGCCAGATATATTCGTCAGACCCTCTTGGCCTCCCATACTAATCTTAGTCTACCCCAAGTTAAGAAGGCAATCACGAGAGCAGCCAGACGTAGGCGGCTAGATAGATAGATAGATAGATAGATAGATAGATAGATAGATAGATAGATAGATAGATAGATAGATAGATAGATAGATAGATAGATAGATAGATAGATAGATAGATAGATAGATAGATAGATAGATAGATAGATAGATAGATAGATAGATAGATAGATAGATAGAAACGCTCAAAGTATCTGCAGTTTATTAAAAATGCTTCGCATTTAAAATGTCCGGAATTTCATAGAGCAAGCGAACATCATTTGCTGTTCTTCCGCTTACTTTATGAACACAACAAATGCATTCCCCTGGCTAAGAGATAATATAAATAAAACATGGTCTTTTAATGAGTTCACCTGCCACTACTTCACTACACCTTGTATGCTTTCTCGCTTTTAGCGTTCCTGCAAAGCACAGAAAGTGCCGCAACCACCAAGAGTGCCAAAAGGTGACATCTGTTCGTGACCCAGTATGTAGATGCAAATGCGAATTTGATGTCGCCGCCGAAAGTAAATGTGGCCGAACATAGTGTTGATCTTTCAGTATAACAATGCTTTTCCCTTGATTTGCATGAAGGCTGGTCGTAACAGCGCTAAAGGACTTCGCACATCCAGTGCTACGCTTATCACAGCCAGATTGCCTTAAGGGGATTCTGTCGTGGTGTGCTGTCCCAATTTCGCAATTTATGACTGCTTGATGTTCGCTCATCTCTGCTGATTACTTTTTCGCAGAATAAGTGACACTGTCCCTGGCTGTCTGTCATAATTTTGGTAAGTCGGCAGACATAGTGGGCCCTCAGCTTGGATGTCTACCAAGCTGATGGCCCACTATGGCCCTCAGGGCTCCTACCAAGAACCCTTAAATGCAAGTGGACGGTTTCAGTACTACAGCAGTCCTAATATACTACATGTGCTCACAAGAAAATAGAACCGTGAGTCCATATACTACAAAAGCCGGCATAAAATGAGTATTGAAGGAATGCAAAGTCGTTTAAAAAACTAAGCTCCCGCTGAAGTATAAAGTTTATCTTCTGCACTCGTTTAGGTATGCAAGAGAATGTTATTTTTTGCATATTAACGAAAGTTTCTTTCATTTTTTGTCTGCCTTATAGCTCAGTAATAGCAATCATGATTACACACCCTACATTTGGAACGTCGATCACTTGAAGCAGCTTATTATACTGGGTCTATATATCTTGTTACTGGGACCATTTACACTGGAGCTGAATATACGACCTTGTAGAAATTCCCCGCGCAGTGAATCGGCGCAGTTAAGCCTAGTGGTGCTCCAGCAAATGTTTGTAAAGTCGCAGGACAACCAACAAAACCTCCATTTTTATTTCTAACCCTCGCACAAAATTCGCTCCCTTCGAGATGATGATAGTGATGATCATGATGATGATGATGATTAAAGCTTTTTTTTTCCCAGAAGAGGCGAACCGATCCAGAGGTTGGTTACACTGCTTAGAGGTGTTTAAAGCAGATTGGTATTCGTGCCGGGTAGGTAAGTTCGGGTGATCGCCGTACGTCTGAGCTATTCATGCATGCTGAAAAAAGAATTCCATTCTTTATAGAAGCCTGAAATTTGTAAATGAAGAGATGCGGTAAATATATCGCGCCAGAGTAACCACGGCGGTCTCTTCATGATTCAGTAGCCACCCATGCCTCCGGCTATCTTGGCGTTTCTTTCCCATGATTTCGGCAACTATGGATCGTTGCAGGTTCTCTTGCGACTCTAATTTCATTACCTCGCAAGGAAGGCTCAAGTGAGCTCACGAGCATGGTTTCGCAAAGGCGACGTGGGTTCGATGGTGGCCGGATCGCGCCACTCGCTGCCCAAAGATTTCTGTGTCGTCACATTGATTGCATTAACTGGGACGAACGAGGGAGCGATGACATACCGAGCGTGAGACGCGCTGGCTATAGATTAAATAATGTGATCGTTGAGTTAGGTCACTGTTGCCGACAAAGTTCATATACTCTGGACAGGTACCGAGGTTGTGCTGATCTTCTGACAGTAATACGGCTCTTACTCAACGATGGGAGGTGCAAAGGGCTTCATCGGAGCATGAAACAGTGGTGCTGCTTGTTTTGTACGAATTTAGGGCATAACGGACTTGTACTTCAGACAATATTGTTACCAAGAAACATTCGGACGAAAGTGTTTGCAGCCAATTTTATGTCAGCCTTAAATTACGGCAGCGCCTTCTCAGTGGCAAAGAAAATTTGAGGACAACACTGTATGAATTCGAATATGTAAATGTTTATAAGAAACAAAATTATAAAATGTAAAAAAGGCGTCCATTACAAACTTTTTTTCAAATATCAGCAAGCGTGTGCTGGATATATAACTAGATTTTCGGCAGGAATACCGCTTTATCATAGAATAGGCGTTTAAATCTCATGTCGATGCGCGGATAATTATATGAAATGACAGGAAAGAGCGGGACGAACGGGGCAGGTGAAAAATAAAACAGGACGAAACGCTTCGTCCGGTCTAAACCTCCTTTTTGTGTGCCCAGTTTTGAGCGCTCTTTTATTGCAGCGCCATAACACACCAGACAGTTCACCAACCTAGGATACGAACTCTAAAAAAACACTTTACGTCCGTCTCAAGAGTCTGCTATGGAGTCGGGCCTCTCCTCAACCTGTCGCGGTGGTCTAGTGGTTAAGGTGCTCGACTGCTGACCCACAGGTCACGGGATCGAGTCCCGGCCGTGGTGGCCGCATTTTCGATGGAAGCCGAAAATGCTTGAGGCCTGTGTACATAGATTTAGGTGCACGTTAAAGAACCTCAGGTGGTCGAAATTTTCGGAGCCCTCCACTACGGCGTCTTTCATAATCATATCGGGGTTTTGGGACAGTAAACCCCAACAATTATTTATCGCGCCTCTCCGCAACAATCGTGACGTCATCGCACGAATAGAAGCACGACGATAAGTTAAACCAGTGCTGCTAAATGAATGAAACGAGTTTCCGTACGCTAAAGCGTAAACGCTACATGAAAAAAAAATTAACTTTTGCTGTCTCTTTCACTTTTCACCTCCTAACGCGAAACTTAGCCGGCTACGGCATATGGTAACCGCCACAGACACTGCAGTACTCAAATAGACGACTGCATGTAGACACGAGTTAAGAACTCGTCTTAGTTTTCGCGTTTCCCGCTCATCTACACTACTTCAGTTGAACTTGGCCACACACACTTTCAACGCTGCTTACGTCGATTAAGGCTGAACTAAGTTGGAAACTACCGAGCACTAACTTAGAGTTGCTAATTAAAGCGGCGACAAAAGAAAAAAGCCCCACCTCCCCCGAAGGGAATCGTGAGGAAATGCGAATGCATTTCGCGCGCGCTTCACTCCATTTATATATGGTGGTTGTGGTTTGAAGAAGGAAAAGGCGCCTAATTTCTGCAGCCCGGTCGGGAGCACGGCGCAGCGCCTTTTTTTTTTGCTTTTTCTTGTTTTTTTTTAACTTTTTTATTTATTTTTAAAATTTTTTTTCATATATAGCTCCGCCGAGCTCCGCCGCAGACCGCTTTTAGTTAACGCGCACGCTGCGAATTTTTATTGTTCAACAACGCACAGGAGAAATCTCCCACCGGCACCACCTTGGAGGTCAAGATTCTTTGCCATATATACGGGGTGGCCAGTGAACGGTTGTGCAGCGCGAGCAGTCGGTTTTTTTTCAACCAAGAAACTCGCTAGCAGACGCTGCCTGTGTCGGCGTCGCCAGGCGAGAGAGGGAGAGGGGGGGGAGCGTAGGAGAGGAGAGAGAGGTGGGGGTGCGCATGCGCAGTGGGAGTGTGGACGCTGCGGGCAGAGATGCCTAGAGAAGAGAGGGGGGAGCGTAGGAGAGAAGAAGAGAGGTGGGACGCGCATGCGCAGTGGGAGTGTGGACGGCGCGGGCAGGGATGCCTAGAGGAGAGAGGGGGGAGCGTAGCAGGGGAGAGAGGAGGGGAGGCGCATGCGCAGTGAGGGTGTGGTTGCCGCGGGGAGGGATGCCTAGGGGAGAGAGAGGGAGAGAGGAGGTTTTTTATCTTTATTTTTTTTTTGAAAGGGTTTGCGCATGCGCAGTAAGGGCGGTCACGCCGTACACCACCACCACCGGATTAAGCTTCGCCATAAGATGCTCCACATCTAACACCTGCCGGCGCGCACACCTCCTCAACCTATCCTCCTCCTCCTCCTCCGCGGACAACGCCAACGCCGCACAACGCCAACGCCGGATGCCTGACATAGCCCGACTATGAAATGCATTCGCATTTAAAAGCTCGGGAAGTGCAGCCGGCGCAGTTCTCGTTGATAACGAGGACGGCTAAAGTGTTCGCAACTGAGGACTCACCAAGCACTTCTAGATAAAAAAAAATGCGCAGAAACTTATAAATGGGTTGGCTGAGTGACTCATCTGCGGTGGCACCAACGAATGCAGCATTTAATCTACTGTTCCAGATTTCGGAACTTCTAATTGTATTCATCCTCTTGATTTAATAGGGCGAAGGAACCGAATATTTCTTGTTATTTTCGTTTGGTGAAAGAAGTACAGCCTTTCATTTGGAACGTTGGATTTGCGTAAAATATGCTCAGCTTGCAGCATTGATCATTATCCCTATAAAGGGCGTTATTTAAGATAGTATTGCCGCTATGTGTGCCCGGGTGTCAGTGGAGTTTCATTTACCGGTAAAGTACATATTTACCCGAACAGTTATTGCAAGGGAAACTGGTTGAACATATTACTCGCATATGTTGAGCTAGGAGGTTATTGTCTACCACAAGGTGACAGGTTGTTATGGTTAAGGCTTTATATGCCACGGGGACAATGCCAGATGTTACCGGGCCCTAATGTTTTACGAAGAAAGCTTTCAATATAACACACAGGACAAAACTTGTCAGCAACAATGAAGGCCACACTTTTCAAAGATTACGGTGTCGTCAATGGGTTGGCCGATGGCTGGAGCTTCGAAATCCAATGAACGAGCCGGCACAGCCCTTATATCCGTGACAGCGCGTCAGCTGCGTGATTTATGGTCTAAGATATAAGGCCGCCAACTAAGATATTCTAAATATCAATAATTCGAACTGTGCGAACACGTGTGGTACGAACGTAGATTTCTTTCCGCACCAGCATCAAGAATTCTTTGTTGGGTCTTACAGATCCTGTAAGGCTCAGACGCGCCCCAACCACCCCAGCTGTTTAATTACAAGCCCCCCTTACTACGTGACATTGCGCAAACATGTTTCAACGCGATAACGTTTAAGAGCTTGTTTCGCATAAATTCCTGTTGTCGGCGTCGTCGCTTGTGATCGAAAAAATTCACCGTTATCAGTGACCGAAATATGAGATAGATCCGAATAAAATAAACAATAAATATCTTCCGTTCGAGTGAGAATCGAATCCAGGTCTGTGAGTGGCAAGCAGGTGTTCAACCGCAGATCCACGCGATTGCATGAAACTGCTTCAGAACAAAAAAGAAATATATGAATGCGATCTAGTGGAACGAGTCTTTTGAACAAGTTTAATGATATGTTGCAGAAGCGTAAAGTCACGCTAGGCGTGAAAACATGTAAATTGAGCAATAAGTGGGTGTTTTATACGCGCAGTCATTACAAAGCGCTCAGCCATTTAATCATCAGCAGCAGCAAAAGCACCAATGAAGTGAGCAGCTGCGCAGGTTAGCGTGCCACCTTACGGACGCCTAGTGAGCCCTTCGCTGATTCGCAAATGGATGTATTATGGCGTAGTACATACTGCGCAACTGCACATGCAGTAGGCATTCTAAGATAACTTGAAATGGCCAATGTTACGTGCACAGACGTCCGCTTCCTTGCGGGAAGGTGGATGGATGCCCCGAGAACAGAAGCTAGGCTAGCCATTGAGAAGGCGATGTGCCTGGGGCCCGAATACGCTATGGCGTTCTACTCTAAAAGGAGAAGATCAAGCGTCCTATAATTTTTTTTTTTGGCTAGACGAGAACTCGCCGTTAAAAAAACGTTCCTTCCGTATCCAGACGCCCAGGTGTGACATGAGTGACAGCAGCAGTGCAGCTAATCAAGGAGTAACCACTCTAAGGACCAAATTCTGAGGATGAGCATTTCGTTATACAGCGCCACCTAAACACGCGTCACACAACAAAGTAGATTGGCGACTTGCGGCACAGTTGATGCTCGGAACACTGCGCTTATTCCACGAATCGTGTTGAGTGAGGTTCCCTGGAGTGTGGAGTTCAGGGAATATCAACTATCTATACCAATAGCTTAACGGCGCCCCTTTCATCTAGCGACAAACTCCTTTTTCTTCTTTCATCGTTCACTTCGGATCTATGCTAGCGTATGCTATAGCTCAAGTACGCGGGCTCAAAACAAAATTTAGCCACGTGTGCCACCGGAAAATTCCATTACACTTGTATTAGTGGAACATTTCCGAGAACCCGGTGAAAAAAAATTGGCCGCGTATCTGCGTGCTTCGCTGCAAATGTCATCGAAAGACGATAGTCTTCTGCCGGTCTCATCCGCGGCCACCTGTGATGCTGTTCTCGACCATTTCCGTCCTGGCATGACCAAGCGTCTTCTCGCCGCAAGCGCGGTGTTTTGGGCAGCGTGTAAAAAGCTGAGAAAGCGCGCAGAGCGACCACGAAAAGAGATTCTCTTGTTTGCAGCGACGAGGGCAGACTGCGCCAGCTATCGCGCGGCGGATGAAACACGCGGCACTTCGCGCGACCTCGGAGATAGACGACGGCTCTTCGCTTTTGCAAGGCAGCCCGCATTTTCAGCGCAGCCTAAGAAACACTAGGGTCTTCAGAATTAAGTATCTATGTATTTTCTATAAAAGAACACACCACTTAATACTTCCGTATTGTTGTTGCGCCTCAGATATGCGTAATATTTGCTTTTTTGATCGACAATGTTCACAAGTATGCACAAAAACGACTGATCAAGTTGGCTGGGTGTTCAGAAAGCAGTCATACTTTGGCCAGCCGCTGAATCGTGCGACGTGCCGACAAACAGAGAAACAGACAGACAGACCAAAATTTCTCCGTTTAGGTATCCCAAGAAAGACTATCGTCTTTAAAAAGACGAAGAGAAGGAAAGGGTTATCCTTCATGCTGTAGTCCCACGAGAGACACCATAATGTCTTCAGGCGCGCGCACACGCGTTTATTAATCTTCATTGCCACCAAACTTAGCGAGCAGGAGGTAAACAGGCGAGTCGCAAATCCTCGTCTGCGTCGTGCTAGCCACACACGCACCCGCACATTTCGCTCTGGGCGTCATTTGCCACTGCTGCAGCTTGAGGTGGCTAAGAAAAAGCAAGAGGAGCAATATCGAATTACTCTTGTCGCCAATACTTTTCCGCCAGCCGCCTGTAGCAGACTAGCGTCAGGGAATTCCCGCTGTTTCTCCATACTTACATGCAGCACAGTTCGCATGCTGCGAAAACAATTCTTTCGAAAGATAGTGTTAGAATTGGTGGCGATACTCTATGAACGCCTTTAGAGTAGTAGGCACAGTACATTTATGAATTCATTTAAAGGGTGACAAAAAGCATCCCTCTGCTTTCGATCATACGAAGCATTAGAGTGGTTTGGGCAATTTGATCAGATATACTTGATTCCCAAAAGTAGCCTCACTTCTTGCAGCCAGGAATATGGTGCGTCACAGAGCCTTCAAAGTGATCTCACCGCATTCACGCGATCTTCAAGAACACACGTGAAAGAGGTTCGGGGGCAGGTATCCACGAAAATTTTATGTTCATTATGAGCGAAGTTACGATCCCTGGTGTATCGGTAAACAAATTTTAGAAGTTTTACTTTCTTTCTTGGCATCCACATGGCGTCAAATTTGGTAGATTGGAATTTTATACATAACTTACGTACTAAACCAATTCTTTCAATTTTTCCTGACGAGGCAATAAACGTTAACACTTTAAACGAGCAACAAAGAAATGTCGCATGCATGCGTGCAAAGACACTTATTGGGCAGTCCTATGCATCACCGGATGGTTGCTATTTTCACATTGGTTTGGCTCCGTCCAGTTTAACCGTTCTAAAAACCTGTAGTCTCATCAAATCCGCACCGGCACATAGCCAATATTGACCTGTAGCGTCTGAGTTTGTCATTAAAGGCCATCACTTCACCTCATGATTCCCGTGTAATCAATGGACGTACCCAACGCGCGCAAAGCAATTATTGTATTTTGTACGTCTTCAAAAAATACACGTTATGGCTATATCACTCTTAATCAGGTCCATCTTAAAGGGCTAGATACAGCCAGGAAAGAGGACATTTTTCGCCTGGTTTTCCCGATACAACCAGCATTTAACCAGGACTTGATTAAGAGCGTAGCTCGGGAAGGGAGTTTTGATATACGGTAGAGAAAAACAACAAAAACTGCAAACATTGGCAAATGAAGCATGCCTGCGCCATTAAGATTCGCACTTGCATATCTTTGGAGCTTGTGAGAACTGTTTTGTACTGTCATGTACGTATACCATAACTTCTCTCATTTAATCGCGTTTATTTGTTACTGTTGCGCGTTACCTCGCATTTTTGTAATGCTTAACGTGAACGCACTCCATATATATCACGCTGAACCCTGCGCTTAATGTAGATGTATTTAGTATTACCCAGTCCCCTTGGCAGTTGTATGATTAAGGGAGCTCCGAATGCAATAAACATTCCTAATGATGTTTTAACGTGCCCCAAAATTTGATGAATTTTAATTTGGATTTACCGTTGCTGCCGTTTGATGCGCTCAGAACAGATTCATACTACAAAGAAAGTGTTCGCCTATATATTTACAAGGCCGTAATAAATGGCGGAATAACAATAAATATCCGCCGCATTCTATTAAAAGCACTAGTTTATGCAAAGCGTAACTGATTATCTCGACACTGGCGAATCATCCCTTGAGCGGGTAGTGGTAGCGGCTGGCAGGCATTCAGGCATTTTCTGTGCTGGCTATCGACATTTGAAGAGATTTTGAGCGTAGTGGTGTGTTTGACCGAAGTGCTATCGCTTTGAGTGAGTCGACTGCTGATGAAAACAATGACGTAATATTTTAATAATCAGAATGCCAAGACACCGATTCAACTAGATGTATTAAAACCTGCAATTGAAAACTAGGGGCTGTGTAGGCGAAGCATGTTTGGCTATAAACTACCACCGCCAAGATAATATGTAGCTACAGTGAAGTCTGTTATGTAGCCGTAGGTTCTGTGTGTCGGTCAGTATATAAATCTTCCTTGAAAATGACCATTCGCGAAAGCGTGGAAGACGGTGATGCTACTTAGTAAAAGAAGATAGTTTGAAAGCAAACACTGCCAAAACATGTGCTGCCAAACCTCTTGTTCCCTTAGAGAGAGCCACAACGAATAAGAATAATAGGGCCAACAGTCAAATAATACTGCAGCTTCAGGGAGTTGAATGTTCAGCAAGTTTGTCTTTGGACTTCGGTGTCATCGTATGTAGCGCAATGAAACAGCACAAAAGAAAGAAAAATACGAATGCAGGCGCCTGCGTTCGTGTTTTTCTTTCTTTTGTGCTGTTTCATTCCGCTGCATACGAAAATAATACAGTTTCCCGTACGGTTCAGTCGCACGCTTGGGAAGAACCAATAAAGGACGGTGACATTTTCTCTTTCCTTGAATGAGCATGCTCTTGAGCATGGCGACCCATGTTCGTACAATATAATCCAACGGAACAAAATAAGGCCTATGATGGTGTTAACGAATGCAGTTGTTTAGTCTAGCAGCACACCACCCAACTGTCCGCATGGAACTTGGAGGGCACGACATGACGACACTAAGGTGCTGTACTCTCGAAAAAAAAAAAAACAAAAAAAGAAAACGAAAGGATGAAGCACTGCTTCTTTTTCTCTCTCTCTATCAAAGGAAGCGTGTTGTCGACGATGATTCGGGCACCTTATTTACGACGTTGCTTCCGAGTGCAGCGCAGCGCGTTAGCGCAGAGCCCTGCTTCGCTTTCTCTCTTTTTTTTAATTTGTTTTCTTTTCTTACTCTTATTCCCGTCTCTTTGCCCGCTCTGGCACTTACCGCTAATTGCTCGCTCCCCGGTGAAGCTGACGCGATGGGCTCTACCATCAGGAGTTCCCTCTGTAATGACACGCGTTCTGTGACCAGGCATAAGTTGCTTTGTTTTTCTCTGTGCGCAACGTGTATACGTCCACGATGTTCGGAACGACGAGCGGCTAATGAACACTTCCATTTTTTGCCTGTTTTCAATTGGTGCGTGTTAGGGAAGTCTTTACCCAAAACTCGATTCCCGTGAATTTGCGCGCAAACATTTAATAACACCCCTCCACCCCCACCCCTCCGCGCTCCAGCTTTGACAAAATGCGGTAAAGGGAGGCAATCGCGAGGAAAAACACCCACGCTGCTGTCGCGACGTCCAGCCGGCATTTCCGCTAACTTTTATCGCCCCATTACGGAAACTGTTTACGCATCCTCGACTCCTTTTCAGCAAAGGCGAGACTAAGAGTTCCTCGCGAACGATCTGCTCCCTTATGCAAATCATTCTGGTATTCAGAGTGCAGTAATATGCTCTGGAATACCACTCAGTTTCCGCTTTTTTAAAAATGTGCAGTTACTAAAGCAAACGGCTCTTTATATATTCAAATGATTTTTGGAAGGGACGTGACGTTCCTTCTCTTCTCCCTTTTTCCCTATTTTTTTTATTTTCTGTCATTCCTGCACTTAGTTGCTCTTGTTTCCCGACAGTACCTGTTCTGTGCTTATTCATAGTGCGTTTTGTATTTATTTTTTTAGTGTCCGCCTGTGCACGACTTCGTTGTTGGGAAGCTAAGTGCAGTAGCAAGTCAGTGGGAACAAATTAAAAAAAAAAGACAGCATGCGCATAAATTGACCAGCACGTTAATAAACCATGACAATAAAAATTTATCCCTGCGGAGGCGTGCTCGTTATGTTACCACGTGTAATTTTTGTACGTTGTAAAAGAAAATATTTCGCTATTTTTCGCAGTTTTGGCCGGTCGCTGTTGGCAGTAGCAACGTACGAAACTGCCCCTATTGCAAAAAAGTCACAGTTTCGCCACAAGGCGAAGCAATGAATGCGATAGCAACAAATTGGAATGTCAAGTGACGAATGGCAAGCAGGTCGAAACGTGCAGCGCGCTTCTCACGCACACATGACTCACGAAAACAAGATGCACAGGACGAGAGCGAACTAAAAACATTCATAGCTCGACACTTAACGCGCTGCTCAAACAAAAACGACACATGAAACGTATTCACAGGTACCGACGAGCGTGAACTAACAAGTGTCACAGTTGTTACTTCGCTGTGTTTGAAAAGCGTGCTCTTTTCGCAAACGGGGGTGACTGCAGCGAGCGATGTGACCTTCGCGCGCCCCGGTAACTACAACGCTTTCGTTCCGGCGACAGCCCCATTCTCCGCCACCGCGAGATAAGCGCGCGCGCGCACGGCCATCTACACCCCCCCCCCCCCCCTTTGGCGAAGTGCGCGCCGGAGAGCTAGGAGCGCCTGAGAGCGCGCGTCGCGACGAACTAGCTAAGCCCCGCCGAGCGCGGCCTTTGCGCCATCTCGCTGCTAATGTTGAAAACACGCTGAAAACTCGCTGTATATAAATAGCTCACCGTTTGAACGTTGAAGGACGTTCGCGTTCGTGGCTGAGCGGTTAGCGCCGGCGCTGCAGAGCGAGAGGTCCCTGGCTCGATGCCGCGCGTCGGAAACATTTTACTGAATTATTTTTCTTTGAGGTTTTTATAAATATACAGATACATATAGATATACGGGACATGACGGCGACGGCGAAAACTAGCCGAGAGTGTCCATATAATTGCTATCGCAATAAAACCACGCTCTGAAAATGTTGCTCTAACTTTATCTAACAATGCATAAAACAAAAAAGCTTTTCCCACGTGGAGCCGTCATGCGTGCGTAGCACAAACGTGCTCTAAAACTCCTCAAACGAGCTAGTTTAATTTACTGCCACAGATTGCAGTAGCGTGAAAACAATCAGAGGGCAGGCGTTAATACAAACAAAGCTGGGACACGCGCACCTGGTAAAGGTTGTCCCACGGACGCCAAGCGAACAAGCATTGGAGAACAGTTTTCGACTATTCTTTACTGCGCCTATCGCGTCACGCCTGTCTAACGTTGAACAAAACAACATACGCTGCCTCTGCCGCTGCAGTCTTTTTGTATTCGTGCCTCCTCATCCGTGCCACCTGTACGTATGACAAGTACAATGTTCTTTGTAACGCGTGGTATTTTGCTGCAAATGATGGCTGCGACTAGCTCATCTTTATGTTCTCAACAAGGCAACATGGTTCGTTGTACGACCCAATACCATAAACCAAGAACCCACCAACACAGGAAAAGAAACCCTGCTTCGAAGGGAAACCATTTCGTGGATCCGTAACCGGCGGCTCGTCTGTTTCTTCTCAAAGGAATGAAACGCAGCCGCCCGTTCAGCGACGTTGTTTTGGCATTCTTGAACTCGGAACTTTGTTGGTATTCTATACGGTGTTCCTTGTTTCGGGAGCGGCTGCACGAACGTATGCAACGCGTGTACACAGAGTGCAAACGCACAGCTCCGATAACAAACGCGACTGTCTTCCCACAGCATGTGATGGAAGCTGCGAATGCCTCTCGGTGACTGCTTGTAGAGCCGAATGTCTTGACAATCGACTGATATGTTTTTGCATACTCACTTCGTTGCTACGGCGTTGCGCTGCGGAGCTCAGGGAGGTGGGTTATATTATAATTGCTATTGGAGTGTTTCACGCAAAAACGACGATATGATTATGAGAACGCCGTAGTGGAGGGCTCCCCAATTTCGATTACCTGGGGTTCTTTGTCATGCATCTCACTCTGAGTACACTGGCTTCAAGCATTTCGCCTCCATCAAAAGGGGGGCCAACGCGGCAGGAATTCCATCCCCCCGACCTTCTAGTCAGCAGTCGGGTGGTGAGTCGAATTGCGTGGTGAGCAGTTGACAAGAGTTGCTAAACAATATTTTAGAATGAATCCGCCCATTGGATAAGTCAACTATGCCCTAAGAAGTGTATTTCGAACGTGATTGAAGTTGTTTTGGCTTGAAGTAATATTGAATTAAAGCTTATGTGTACTTTTCAAGACTTTTAAACTCTTGCAGATCGTTTTACAACGCTAAAACATTCAGATGTACTGATTCATACCAAATGTCAATTTCTCTTTTATGTACTACCATTATTCACCATACTGATAGAATGTCTTTCATAGAATGGTGGATAATGTGGTGGACATGGTGAAGGCAAGCTGGGTGGTGCTGTGCACACCTCGAAGCAAGTGCGGAACCTTTGCCTCAGCGCCAAGTTCACTACTATTAAAAATGACTAAATATGGGAGCATTTAACCCCATCAAGATATGCAAATGATAGGCGTCTCTTTCGGCCCAAAGAAGCCGCTAACCTGGTGCAGTTGTTTTTGTGAACTTCTGCCGTCTTTGCGAGCACATATCCTTGGCGCTAATTCTCGATGTCAAAGGCGCGTACGATAACGTAACACATGACGCGATACTTGAGTCGTTGGGGGCTCTCAGAATTGGCGGTAGGATGTTCCAGTGGATCCGCGATTATTTGACGAGAGGGTCCTTCTTTGTACAGACAGAAGATGGTCTCACCACCGATTCATATACACCCCTGGCGTCCCTCACGGCGCGATATTGAGCCCCACTTTGTTTAAACTTGTGATGGTCGGCCTTCGTGAGCATTTTCCAAGTACAGTTCACATATCCATACATGCTGACGATATTTGCATTTGGTCTTCGGCTGTAACTCGTCTGCAAGTGCGCGCAAGGGTCCAGCAAGCCGCCACACTGACCTGGTCATATGTCCGCAAATAAGGTATTTTGGTCTCTATCGTGAAACTCGCATTCATCGCGTTTACCCACAGGGCCATGACACCGTACCCTGTTTTAATCAATGGCCAAAATGTATCGTACCAGAAGAACCATCACTTGGTGCGATTATTGACGGGGAGCTTTCGTGGAGCGCCCACTACGCTTACCTGAAGAGAAGACTAACTTCCATAGTTCATATAATTCGGTTCCTCTGCGGGAAAACTTGCGGCACATCCATACGTTCCACGCTGCAGCTCTACAGAGCACTGTTTCTGGGATTTTTACGTTACAGCTTGCCGTTGCTGGCAAATACATGCAAGACGAACATCCACACCCTCGACAGTTTGCAAGAATAGGTACTACGCACGAGCTTAGAATTACCACGCTGCACCTCAACACATGAGGCAATTATGAATGCAAGAGAGCATCCTATTCCAACATACGTCACCAATGACAATTTGAGAACGCACATTAGACACATCTGCCGAGTTCCCGCTCACTATATTGCTGCGTTGCCACTTCAGACACCACTATCCATGTTTTCAAAGATTGTTTGTACTTATAGAGAATGCCTTTCATCGGGCTTTACACCTGCAGCAAGACCACTGTCGCCTCTGTGGTACTTACAACAACCACATGTACGCCTTACAATTTCTGGAATCACGAAGAAGAACCGTCATTCAACAGTGGTCCTACGACAGGGGACATTGTTACTGCTGAACGAGAAATATGGCCAAAGGACCCACATTTACACCGATGGACTGGTCTGAGCCGACAGCTCCACAGGCGCTGTTGTTAACCCGGCATGCCAAGTGACTGTCAAGTTCAGGGTGTCTTACAGGACGACATCGACAGCAGCGGAGCTTGCCGCCTTACGTGCTGTCATACTTTATATCACGGAAGCCCAGCCTCAGAAGTGGGCTGTCTTGTGCGACTCTTAGGCATCCTTTCAGAGTTCACAATCAGCGTTACGACGAAGGGTGCACGAACAGCTAGTAAATGAAATCATAAAGGTCATTCACCAAGTTTTATCGAAGGGACATGACGTTGTGTTCCAATGGTTGCCGGGACACTGTGGCATTGTCGGTAACGACCGCGCTGATTATGCTGCCCGGTCCGCCCAGACAGCCCCAATACCCTTGTCGAGAACTGATGATGAGAGGGGCCTTTGCTTGTTCGCTGACACAATATCACCAACTTGGTTGATTGAACCCAGTGTCCTGAACTGCCGCCAACATAAATTGGACCCATCGAGCAAGTATTAAGTTCCATCACACCTCTCTCGCCATGACGTAACTTTACTGTGCCGCCTGTGGTTAGGGAGTAGCTTTCACGAATACGTACTCTTTTCGCATCGGAATGGCAGACCCCTCGAGATGTGACTCATGCAACATTGACGGAACAATACATCTACTGTGTTCCTGCGATCGTTATGTGAGTGAATGCAATGTTCAACGCAACACGCTGAACTACATGATAGACCGTTTCCGAAGAGAAGACCCTCGGATTGTGGCTCTATGCGTCACAGGCCCGCAAAGCTACGCGAGCATTGCTACGTTTTTTTAAAATCGATCGGGTTCAGCGACTGCTTGTAGCTGTGCAACGGACAGGCGCCCATGTGGCCTGAAGGTGCCCTCTTCCTCCTTTTTTTCCCCTTTAATCCCTTCGTCCATTCCCCCCCCACTGCATTGTAGGAAACCGACACGCGTCTGGTTGACTTCCCTGCCTTTCATTCTTTTCCTTCCTCCTCCTCCTGCCCTCTTTGGCTCACCATTAAGGGTCGCCAACTGTACACAGACAAATGTTTCGAATTTGCTTTGGGAGAGAGGAACTGCTTAAGACTGAATGTTGTTGCATTCACTGAGGCACAGCACACCCACCTGGCCCACGACAATATCCAACCATATGATGGAGAAGGCGCTCTTGTAATGGGTTATGGTAATGGATCATGGAGCGATGTAAAATTGGGACATGTGTCTAGAAATTGTACTAATTACAACTGAAAGCACGTGCAAGACAAAGCGTCCCCGAACAGTTGCGTTATATGCAGTGGGTGTCTTCATTTCTGATTTGATTATGAATAGTGAGGTTTTGTGGCGCAAGGGCCAGGGTTGGCCAAAGAGCGCCATGTCTTTTGATGTGGTAGCGTTGACCAATGCTTTTCATGATGGGATGTAATATGGCTGTAAAGGGGCCTTAAAACTAGGTGCTATATTGAAGCGTAAAAGTATATATGGTATAAAATAATGGCAGTGACGCGCGTAGTGGCCTATGGGTGTTGTATGCATGACGGGTGATCATGATTTCAGCATGTGGGAATTATAATGAGCACAACTGCCTTCTTAAGGCCTTTGAGCCCAAAGGCCATGAGGCAGGTGCTTCCTTGATGCAACGACCGCAACAGCAGCCTCTCTGCTCAGAGGCGGCGCTACGGATTGCCAGCGAATATGACGTGGAAATTTGCAGTGGCTTTTAAAAAATGCAAAAAGTGAGTCGTTCTTAAACAGAGGTTACCGGCCTATAAACATAGCAGGATGGAGTACCATTTGATGCCGGTATGAAAATGGGAAATTTTGAGCTCCCTCCGTTCCCAACGCAACACAGCACACACCATAACAACTTGGTTTCGGGGGGATTATTAGCTAAATGGGACGCTGATGCACCGGTAAAGAACGCAATAAACAGTCAGATGTGCTCCCGTTCCTGTGCTGTGCGCAGTGCTTCGCACAGAATACGTATCTAGCACTTATCATAATTATTCATAACCAATGCAACTGCACCCGTTAGCTTATCCCTACACAAATGGACGGGTTCATACGCCGTGCGGGCTGCGGCCACTGCAGTGAGAAATGGCCTACAATCAACACCCTTTGCATAATTGTGACGGCGGCTATCTCGTGCGAGGGTGTTCTGGTGGATGTGTGTTGGTATACAACATTCGTGAATGCTTCCGCTTTCGGAGCCATTTGAAAAACATGAATGGACATTTCATTTCCTAATGACACTATTTGCACAATGAGGTGGTTATCAGGGCACGTACGTGGTCCAATCTTTGTGAAATGTAAAAGCGCACTCGAAACTACCACACAAAGAAGGAACGCACAGGCACACAAACACAGTGTGCTGTATTTGTGCGTATGTGTTTCTTCGTTGTGTGATAGTCTCCAGTGCGCTTTTAGCGTCCAAGAATATTGAATACCGAATACGGGTACCTTTGTACACAGAGAAAAAAAATTATACGGGGGATGGCTGCGTCAGAAGAATATTGTTCTTGATATTGTTCACACAGCCGTGTCTTTTATTCATTATGCCTCAGAGAAATTAGCCCCGCAGCCCAAAACAACATAGCCTCGTTTAGAATAGTGCGTTGTGGTGCGGGGTCCCCAACTTATCACTCCACGTATGCACGTTTTACAGCTTGATCTACGAACTGCGCAGGCTTCATGTAATAACGTATTGCTCAAGTGTCTATTATATCAGTAGTGTACCTCATCTTCAAGGTACCAGAAGGCTATGCAGGTAAAACGCGGTCTATTAAAATCCGATTAGACAAAGTTTCTGGTCTAACGAAGATACTTCCATCCCCGGCAGATACCCATATGGTTTAATGTTTCCATAAACCCCAATTAACGAATCTAACATGTCACCTACCCCGATTCAATGACGTTTTTGCTTAAATAGGTGAGCTAAAACAGCGGTGCTTTCTCTTTAATTTGCACAAAGATCGCTTTTTCATTGAGCATGTGCTCCAACGCTATTACGTCAGAACATCTAGCCGCACTAATCACGACCCTGATACTGTTCTGGCGGGTCTGCGCGCTGCGCCCATGCACCGAACAACGAACTCAGCAGTTGGTAACGCTCTAACGTATCATATGGAGCTAGGGGATGCGGTGCTTTATGGTCTCTGTATATGCTTCCAAGGGAACGCTACTTAATTTGCTTTTCTTGTTTTACAGTTTAAGCAAGAAATGGTGCGTATCCTCTAAAATTTATTTCTCGCGCAATCACTGCCTTCATCTCTCCAGCAGTGCATATAGGCAGCTTGCCATATATAGCTTCACATGAACGTCTGCCTTCACTGGATCGACCGGGCATGAGATCATGAGAACATAGGAAAAGTCCGAGACACGGCCGCAGACCTTTCAAGCACTCAAGTGTAGGTTACCGACAAATAGAAGAGCGTTAGCTTTTGGTTGTCGCTATACGTTAAAATTCAAGATTTAGGAAGACCGAAAAATCTCTTTCTAGGTTTTACTATCAAAATGCAGCATAATTGGAAAAAATGTCAAAACAGATAAGTGGCCAAGCCAACCAAACCAGAAGCCAGAGTACTGGCTTGGGTGTATAAATTCTTGGGTGTATCGGTGTATTGATGTAACAAACTTAGATCGCAAGTCGGCGCTTTTCTTATCCATTTTTTCGTGTTTTTTTTTCTTTGTGCGCCCATACTTCAATGTAATGCAATCTAACTTTTTGATGTAAGGAACATATCGAAGATAAACCGTTACGTGAAACGGGCAAAACAGAGTAACCATGTGTGTCATTCTGAAAACCACAAGGCAGCCAGTGACATTCCTCAGTTGTTGTTTTTTTTCAGGACTCCACGTTTCTCTGGCGCCATTAGTCATAGGTTACCTTGAGTGCAGTCTTGCAGCGGCTGAAATGAATAAACACCTGGCGGCACGCAAAAGTAAACAGAAAGAAGCACGGCAGATGACAGGCAACGGGGCTGACTTTGCAGGTGCCCTCCGAGAACTGCATGATTCACGGCGCTCCTACGCCGGTTCCGACATACGCGATCAATACGTGCTCGGCCCGCTACACGTACGACCCGCTGGCACGCTTTTGCGCAGAAAAAAACTTTACGAGGCGCTCCTCGCCCACCTGGTTCGCGGAAGAGCTGAGGCGGTCAGAAGCGAGCCTGTAGAAATAACACATGGTGCCGACCATAGCGGTGTCTTTTCACATTGTAGTTACCAACTTGGAGCATTGCTTGTGTTTGCGTTTGACGATATCTCCTGGACGAAGTTGACTGTTTTTCGATTACTTCTTGGCGCATCCTTTGTTTTCGATTACCATCGTTGGTAACTTTCGCGTCTCCGCTAAAGTTAAAGAACACGAGTGCAATGACGCCGCAGCCTTTCTTCCTGTGGCTCACTTCCGTAAACATCAATTCCCCAGGGTTGTATACCACCGCTTCGCCTTTCTCCATCATGCCAGTCGGCGAAATGAAGCGCCCCAGCAAATAAAGCAATCTCTCGACCTATAGCTGCTAAGGCCACGGCGAGCGGCATCGGCGCGCTGAAGATGGAAAAGCCAGCCGGAGATCGCGAGCAGCTCGGTCGGAGGCGATATTCCCGACGAAATTAAGAGCTCGCCCGTGCAGCCCTTATGCTCAAACAGACGAACACACGCACGGCACAGACACACTTCTGGGACTGTCTAACACACGAAGGCGGCTTTTATCTCTCGCGAAATCCTCCTCGGCGCTCTGTTCGCCATTTCTTCCTTCCTTTTTCCCTCAGATAAGCAAAAAGAACTTCAGATTGAGCAGGCGCCCTCACCCTTCTGCTTCCCAAGCGTTCGGAGAGTGTTGTACCTTTACAGATTAGGCGAACGTGCGGTGTTTGCCCCCGCGAGGCGCAACAATGAACGCCCGGATCTGCTCCGAAGTCTTGCTTCGTCCGAAGATTGCGGAAGGACCAGCAGATCTCCTGCATTGTTTGCCATGGTCTTCCATACCTGTACATTGAGTTGACCTCCCTCTCTATCCAGAGGCTTCTAAGGCACGAGTAGGAAACTTCTGCTTACTCTGACTTCGGCTTAAGCCTCTTTCTTGTCTATATTCATTTATCTACAACTGTGCGTAAGGCAGTGGGTCAGGCAGTGAGCACACTATCTATAGTGCTTGCGTGTCTGCATGTCCCTGCTTCGCTTGCAGTGACGTACCAATTTGTTCGCCAGTGGGAGGCGAGGAGGCAAGCCTCCCCATGTATGTATGTATGTATATATATATATATATATATATATATATATATATCTATATATATATATATATATATATATATATATATATATATAAAGAGAGAGAGAGAGCATTGAATTCATGTGATTTTTTATATACAGGCATAAAATTCGTTTGCAGTGTTTAATAACATTATAGAAAAAAGTACAGTCACTTCTACGTAGCATACGCTGGGACAACCATAGATACGCGTCTAATGGTATTGCAAGCGACACTTCTTCTGCACTTCCCACACAACTTCATGTAAGAATACACTTGTGTCGATGGCAGCCTGCGCAGTAGTATAGATTTGTATCATTCAATAAAATTTTGTTTACGTCTAGAATCTGCTCGCTAATAATTGCGCTTTTTTTAATGTAGGTAATCTTTACTGCACGTTTTCGTTTCTGGCATTAGTACTGCACTTTCTCGCACATATGGAGCCTCGCGTATCCTACATTTTATCTTGTTTGCTCCTCGACCAAACAGTGTTTCCAGAGCATTGTTATTACTACTACTATTTTTATACTACAATTATCGCTAACTTGTTAACCACTCTTTAATTTTTAGCAAGAATTTGTTGTATTAGGCGCGTAGCACATATTTTATACTCATCGTAACTGTATTTAAAGCTTTGCTCAAAGTAAATACGCCTACGCAAACGGTGTAAACGCAAATTTTCTTGGAAATAATGTGGGTGATTACAACGTTATTCTACCCCGCATTGTTTCCTTCCACATTGGTGGTAAGCTTCCACATTGGTCGTCGAAATTTTTGGGGTGATGCACACAGCACCTGCGCGTAACGCGATGCAAGAAATGACCCCAGAATGTTCCATCGCCCAATGATCACTCACGCATGACCACAGAAACAATAGGTGAATACACTTTTTTCAATAGGGCTTATATTTTTGCCATTGGTTCTTCGCCACTCGTCAACAAGTTTCAGTGTGCCATAGCCTCGCGTGCTTGTTACGCGACATCCCAGATCTGTGAAATCTCGCGGTGTTAAGACGGCGTGTGAAAACCAAACAATGCATTACTATGCTGAACAATACATCAACATTTTTATTTTTCAAATGGTCTGACAACATTTCATTCCGAGCGTAATTCAAAATGGCTGCCCGCCGACCACATAGGCGGCTATTTATAGTAGCTGGTGAGATGGATTAATATTAGTATAATAAATATCTTCGGTTGTGGTATAACGATGTTGAGCTGTTTTTGCGAGTGTACAATTCGGTGAACTCATCCCTGCTGGGAGAGAGGGAGGGAGGGGGGGGGAGAGAGAGAAATAAACAGCGTTGCGCGAGTGTGCTCATTTCCTTTCCGAGTTGCATTTTGCCCTGTACAAGTCAATTCGACATTACTCAAGACCAACAAGTACGTCTGTCCATTCGATCTCCTTAGTCCAGAAAACCGTGGACCTTGACCATACCCCTGTCCTGGTAGACCAAATTTCGGGGCAAGTTTGAAAGCTGGACTTATCAATGTACTCGAGTAAACTGCCTTATTCCTCGCCTTACGCCAAGCCGCGCGGTTGCTGCAAGCTACCATATGATAAGCAAGAAAACGCAGGTTAATCGGAAACAAAATGCAAACCTTGCTTAGTTCACCCAATACGGCCCTACTAAAACACTCAAAATGTCTGCACACTCATCGACTCATAGCAAATTGAATAGAGAGCAGCGGTGATGCCATTCCTGGTACATGCGCACGAATACATGCATTCAGAGATGCAAGGAAGTACGCTGTTTGTGTTCATCGTTGAAGCACAGATTACGAAGGCATGAAGCTTAGAGGATGGTCTATAGGGATGGTTTACATTCGCGTAAATGAAGCGAGCATTGTTCGAAAACCTGTCTTGAAGTCACTAGAAGAATGACAGCACAAGATGCCTCACATTCGACGTTTTTCTCGTAAGACGCCAACAACGTTACCGCTCGCCCTTGGTATAATTGAAGAAAGTTACGCGCAGCCGCCAGTTCGTTGAGATAATGCCATGGTGTCCACCATGCTGGAGAACCAGTGCGTTGAGAGGCTGCGCTCATGACGTCATGTCAAAACTACATTCTTCTTGATCGTAGCATAGTATAGTCGCTATTAAATCCTCCAATCACGAAATAGTGGAGTGGCGTTCATTATGACACACTTAAGACTTCAGACGTTCAATCTGGTCGGCTGTAATGTAGCCGTCGCATGTACTATATCGGGGCTTAAAAACATTGATTAATGATTCAAGATTGCGCGCGGTTTTTATGACTTCTAAAGAGCGGGTTACTTTGCAGTATGACGCCAAAAATACTTGTCGCACAAGCAAGCACCATTCAATTGATAATAAAAAGACGTTGATAATTTTTTTGGATTTGTATTTCAAGGTAACCTTACCTGCTGCAAAATATTTCCGCCTTGACGTTCGTGTGAGCGAACGACAGCTGCTTGTCATTACACTTTCATAAAGCATCTGCACTTTCCATAACAATACGGCGCATACACCTGGATACGTTGGCACACGTAACTGCGTTACATCGACCAAACCCACAGAACCCGTCCCCGCGGCTGAATTACGCATCATTCGATTTTTGTCAAGTACGGGTCAAGTTAGGATATGGTGAGCCGTTGCTATGGATTTAACTTGCCCGGCCTCGTGATCGATAATAATAATAGACTTGGGGCATGGCAGCGTTCATGAAATGTTGCAATTGGCTTTGCTAGCGACGGTGATGGCAGGAGCGTAGTGGCCCTTAACCAAACACTCTGTTACGCTTTCATACAGCAGAGTTTCAGTGCGAGAAGGCCACATTTCCTGTAATAATACTTGTTAGCCAACCAATGCATGGGACACGGCTATGTTGATTAGAAACCTAAACGAACAGTAGATAATTCATTTTTCACAACAGCATATTGAAATGGCAACTAAGATAAATATAGGTTGATATCCAACCATTACGGACAAAGCGTGTCCTTTACAGCTTCGTTCGCTTCAAAACATTGCATGTGTTGCCTACGCACCGCCGCGCACAGAGAGAACTTCGGAGTGACAGCGTGGTGGGCTACTGGGGAAATAATAGCTGCATCAAAGTAAACATTGCCGTGTATAATGAACTTCGAGATTGCGAAAATGATTGCATCATTCCTGCAGCCTTACCGCTTGGATACATTGATGACCACGACCGCAGGGCTTAACACCGAGATTTAGTACGCATGTTTTTATGCATGCGTCATTTTGGAAAACTTCCCACGCCGCATCGTCACGTGCCTCATTAGGTACTGTCTGGTGGGGGACATCGTACGCTCGATACATCTTGCGAAACTTGCGGTCCTTTCGACGACGTTATTCGTGGGCGCAAAGGACTCGTTGGAGCAAACCACCCGACAGGGACACTCTCTCATCTAAATGAGCAGAGCAGCGTCTCTAATGACGCGCATTATGCAACCGTCCTACCGAAACGAAGAGGCGTCCCCGCTTCTCCCGAAGCAAATCCACGGCTCCCACCTGTGGTGCTGGCGGCAACATTGAAATAGAGCGCGTGGTGCGTTACTCGGTCCCGCTCGATGACAAACTGTCACGTCGAGGTGGCTAGCAGTGTTTTCATAGCTGGCTCGGTATACTGATTGTGCAAAGGACCTGGCGGTGTGATTTAGTCATGTATCTACGGTCAGTGCGAAGTGGAAGGCCAGAACAAGCGTGGTTCTAGTAGTGGCCGCTAAGGCGGAGGCATGCAGGAACACACTGTGCGATGCGTTAGCGCCGCTGGTTTCGCGACTAGAATGGTCGCCCGTTTTGGGAAAACGCGGTCAATTTAAGTATGTGAGTAAGAGTTCACTTCCATTATCGTTTCACGGAATTCGAGAAAAGTCATACAGGAAAAATGCAGCGTATTCCAAGCAGGGCCAGCTTTGGTCACTTTCGGCAGCATTCTTTAACGAGCTTTGATGTGCCAGAAGCGTGGGCGTCACCAGAAGTATTTGTTTCGAGACTGAGACCTAGTGTTGACGAGTTAGGGGTATGGCGCAGGGGAAGGCGGCGAGGACCCACTATGCGAAATAAGGCGCATATATAAGGAGGAAATTGTGTGTATGATATAAACGGCCATATTCCTTGCTAATAACTCCGAACATAAATTATCAGAACACTGAGCAGTACATTTTAAGACAGAAGTAGTAATACAGTGTTTATTGCAAAAAATACAACGTTTCAAGCAAAGTTTCAGTTCCCTGCATATGGGGAAAATGTTTACCGCATTGCATATAACCATTAGAGAAGTCCTAAACGATATGATATTTCTATTGCGCAGGAATATTGCACAGAGCATGTGGTCATATGTAAACATTCAAAAAAGTTTGATTAGTACTACATTCTCAAGCAACACTCTACATCTGGTAAGTTGCTTCCCCGCTACTACTTGTATGTTACCGCAAGTGAATCACACAGCCCTTCAAATTGGCGAAGAGAGCAATTTTGTGCCGAATTGTTTATTGGCATCCTACCTATACGGATAAATAATAAATAATTGAATACTCAAGTCGTGAACCACGTATAGCTACTCTGGATGAACACATAAAGAAAGAGTCGGCATTAGTACCGATGAAATCAATTAATAAATGGATTAGAATCTTTTCGTATTGATTCATATGCCCTTTTCCGACGTAACGTAAGCTCAGAGTGGCTCGCACTTGCCTCGACGTCGAATTGTAGGAAAAAAAGTTCCACAAGGAGTACGGCAACAGCAATTAGGTTTCGATTCCTAGATAGATTAATAGATAAAGAAAACCTGGTACTTGCTCCTGCACACATCTCCAATCGATACGGTTATTTCGTCGGAATCATTTAAACAACTTTCTTTCAGAATGGAAAGGTCCTTACTCTCGATCCCGTGGCTCAAGGCCTTTGCAAGCCGTTCTCCAGACTAGAAGGAAAAGAAAAGCTTATTGAACGCTCGAAGACCACTGATTCTATTCTAGCTCACTCCTTCCTACACTCACTGGCGCCAAGATCAATAAAATCAATAGGGAGATCTAATTATGGTTATATTTCCAACTACGCCTGTTGCGAAGCTCACAAAAAAACAAATAAGTAAAATACACATGCAGAAGACTAGGCCCTTGTCATTTTCGTTTTCTCGTTCCTTGCAACGTGTTCTGTAAAATTAAACTTTTCGTTTTTATTATCGTAGATGATAGGGCGTCGTCGACATAGTTTTCGAAGCTGCTCGGTGCTTTAAGTTTAGAAGAATTGAGAGGAAAGGGTAAAGTCCAGGAATTTAGGCGATGTTCTTCGACGGCCTGCACTTCGAGGAACGCGCCTAGCTGCGAAATCTGACGTGGGAGTGTACGCCCACGTCAGCAGCATGGCTGGCAACCGGTTGTCAAGTCTTCCCTTTCATCTACGGCGAGAGTGTACCGCCCCTTCTAGTACCGCCGTTGACGTTAGTGGCAAGCATTTGTACCGTTTTAGTCAGGTTCAAAGCGTAGAAAACAGCCTCAAACATACCTGTAAAGGGAGAAAATAATATTCGAAATTTCGCGTCACATAATCTAATTTACCTGATTATCGTACCTAATCATGACTACTTGTAAGTTCTAAAAGGTGCAGTGGCTCGGCTCCTCAAGTAGACTCATGAGACGTTTGGTAAAATTAAACACTAACACGTTCATCGACGTGTAAATGATTCATACATTGAGTAAGGTTAAAACGGTGAGCAAAAACGAACATGAACACAAGGCGCGAGGAAGAGACACTAGTGGTATCTGGTTCGTTCTTAATGCCTCTACTTCGTCTTTAGCGCAGTTACACGTTCAAAGTATGGTTCAAAGTTTGAACTATGAACCAACGAGCCTGTATGAACGTCCAAGCAAAACAGTTTATACAAGCTTTCGTCTGCACAGTGACAAATGATCTCATGCAAATTATGATAAAAAGTGGCAGTCATTGCGTAGATGTTGGATGTTAAAGCTCCCATGTATACGCCAAATAAAACTTTCAGAGTATTAAAAACAGCTATACATTTAAGACACCTCAGGAAATAGCGCTAATAGACCGATCTATCTGGATTAGTAATATAGTTTCAGTGCAGGTGGTTAATAAAATTACCTCTGTTTATTTCGATTGTACCGACCACACACCTCTTTCTGTTTAACGAAACCCAGTGAGATCATATGTCTGCATAGTTCTCGCATATGCTTCGCCAGAACCAGCCCGACGGATTCCTATGACTGCTTGAAACACCGTTGTTTAACATCATATTGGGGTCTATAAATTGAATAGCAATAATTTAAATAAACAATGGTTGTAGATGTTGTTTGTCGGCTCATAAGCAGGTAGGATAACTATAAGCTAAAATAAAGAAATGCACTTCAGCCTTAGCCGTTTTAAGATTAGCGATAGTAAAATTGTTGTATCAAGTCCATTCTCAATAGGGTCATCGAAGGGCAGCGCTTTGGGACAATGATTCGGGGGGAGTTGAAAAATAAGTACATGCGCGTATTTTAGAATAGTGCATTATTCTCGTTTCCGAAATATTTATAGCGACCTGGGCTTGCTTTACTCTCAAATGTGTATTGACAGAAACAATCACCATGATCAAGACAGGTATGTTAACAAGGCCGAAAGGAAACAATTGTTTTTTTAGGAGCGAAACTCCTTTAAGCCGGCACTCCGCCGTCGCCGCCGTCGAAGCTCCCCCGCCGAATCACCGCTCGCACCCCTCTCCCACCTGCCCCCCTCTCCCTCTTTCTACGTCTCTGTCCTCTCCCCCTCAAAACGGCGAACCCGCGAAGCCATTGCTTCGCCCTGTCGTCCGCCCAGTGGTTGGTCGGTTGCCTGGGCTGGCTCGCGCTGCTCTGCTCACGCCGCACACTCACTCGCTCAGTTGTTCCTGCCACCGAACGCAGCAGATGCTCACGCCACTCGCTCAACACCCTACCGCCTCCATGAAAGCCAGCAGCGATATCAGGCGCACAGTCGTTTGCGTCCCATTTCTAAGGAGCTTCGCTCATCGGTTGTATTCGTACTCGGAACAACTGCTAGTTTTTAGGAGCGACGCTCCTTAGGTCGGCACCCGTTCGCCGTTGAAGCTCCCTGGCACGATGCCAGCTGTGGTGTCTCCCCCTCACGCGGGAGGATAAATGAGCTTTATGAGCGCTGGGACGCGTATGGCGTCTGCACGATGCGTGAAGCGCGAGAATACGAACGCATGCGAGAAGGAGGCAGATTAGTCTCCCTTTTTCTTCGTCTCTGCGCTCTCCCCTTAAACTGGCGAACGCGCGTTGCGGCACCCAGCGCAGCAGACGCTCTCCGCGCGCAAACAAGGCGCGAGGCGCAAAAAAAAAAAACACTTGGCGTTTTAATGTAGCCAGCGTTCTCCCTGTGCCGCACGCACGCTCTGCTGCCATCAACGACTACAGTTTCCTCCGTGCTACCATCTCTTCTTTTCTCTGACAGTAGACCCCTTGAGGGTTCGACAGTTTCGGTGAGTACTGGAAATACGACCTACCCGATGTGGACACCTTCAGCGAAAGCGACTTTCCCAAGATCATTGGCATCAACCGAGACACCGAAATCACAATCTGCCTTGCATCCCTCGAATGGTTAAAGAGTTTCAAAACGTACATAGTCACTTGCTTCCCATTTCTAAGGAGCTTCGCTCATCGGTTGTATTCGTACACGGAACAACTGCTGGTTTTGATATTGATGTTATCGAGTTAAACTTGCCTCTACAACGATCATGTGTTCGAACGATGTACTCCAGTACGTACTAGAATGGTTTCCTGTGCGCGTTCGTTCGTAGTCTGGAATAGACTTGAGCGCAAATGGACGAGACACAAGAAGACAAGACGCCTAAAGGAGCGCTTGTGGTGTACTAAGTGTTATGGTTCAATTTTTTTTTGAACAAAACTAGTTGGTAGTGAGCGCTTTTTTAGTCTTCTTGTGTCTCGTCCTTTTACGTTCAAGTCTATTCCAGACACCAGTATGTGTTTTCGCTGGTCTCCCTACCTGAGAGATCGTAGAAGACTTAGTCAGCACTTAAGTCACTGCGGCGCATGTACTTGCTGTCCAACAATAATAGACTTTGGCATCGTGCTACCTTTAATTATCTGTGCCCGATGACGTATTGTGTTTGAGCTTAATTTCATCTCGTTCGACGTTCAAGGCTTATCTGACATTTAATTTATTTCGCGTACTTGTCCAGCTGTTTGAATGAGCTTGATGTCTGAAAAAAAAGTTAGCCCAAACGCAAAGTTTTCTAAAGCGCGATACACATTCACAAGATTTGGAGACATTCGTACATTGCGCCATCTGTCAGTGGCAGCAACCGCATCGTGCCATAACTGAATGGGAAATAGGCGAAAAAAATCATATCTTTTGAAATAAGCTAGTTATGAAAAACGACTCCGGGATCTATACAGCAGAGACCTACTGCAACACTGTGGCGAAATTTCAGTATCCCACTACAAAACCTGTGGCTTCCCTAGACAATTGAACACCCCCATTGGAAATACATGGGACCCATTGTTAAATATTAAACACTCTGGGAAGCCACGCGGTTTGTAGTGCGACACTGTAATTTTGATAGAATGTTTAATTAAGTTTCTGCTTTGTATAACCGGGAGTCGTTTTTGATAAATAGCTTTTTTCATGAGATATGATTTTTTTTCGCCTACTTCCCATTCAGTTACGGCAGGCCACCGCTGTCACCGACAAGAGAGGGCGCTACGTGCAAATGTCCCCAAATCCTGGTCATGGGTGAATTGTGACTTGCTCTTATGAATTTAATCGTGCCGTTCTACGCTAGGAAGAGGAAAAAATTACGAAGGGATCAGCGACGACAGCCGCCTATATCAGCAAACAAGTCAAATCAGTTCTAGTGTTAGGGGAATTGCGCACTCTGTGAGTACTTGGTGTCGCAGCAAAATATAAATCACGTTTATTCGTATCGTAATTTCGTAATTTCGCTCAAGCTGTCCAATTAGTACCGGTAGCGTAGTTGTTAAAGGCATACACATGCCAGTCCCTGGTTTGCCTATCATTTATCTGTATATCACCAATCCAACAACAGCTGTGCAGTCTCCTAGTGGAAGTCAATCAGAAGTTTTTGTTGTGACGAGGGGCGGGGTGAGAGGACTCATCATAAAGTTTCAGGCAGCGTGTGTACGTCCATGTTCGACCCCTTTGGCTACGCCGCTACCAGCTTGCGCCGAAGTTCTTTTAAATGCGAATGCATTTCATAGTCGGGCTATGTCAGGCATCCGGCGTTGTCCGGCGTTGTCCGCGGAGGAGGAGGAGGAAGATAGGTTGAGGGGGGTAAGCGCCGGCCGGTGTTAGATGTGAAGCATCTTATGGCGAAGCTTAATCCGGTGGTGGTGGTGGGCGGCGTGACCACCCTTACTGCGCATGCGCAAACCCTTTAAAAAAAATAAAAATAAAAAACCTCCTCTCTCCCTCTCTCTCCTCTAGGCATCCCTCCCCGCGGCAACCACCCCCCTCACTGCGCATGCGCCTCCCCTCCTCTCTCCCCTGCTACGCTCCCCCTCTCTCCTCTAGGCATCACTGCCCGCGGCGTCCACACTCCCATTGCGCATGCGCGTCCCACCTCTCTCTCCTCTCCTACGCTCCCCCCCTCTCTTCTCTAGGCATCTCTGCCCGCTGCGTCCACGCTCCCACTGCGCATGCGCGCCCCCTCTCTTTCCTCTCCTACGCCCCCCCCCTCTCTTGCCTCGCGACGCCGACACAGGCAGCGTCTGCTAGCGAGTTTCTTGGTTGAAAAAACCGACTGCTCGCGCTGCACAACCGTTCACTGGCCACCCCGTATATATGGCAATGGATCTTGACCTCCAAGGTGGTGCCGGTGGGAGATTTCTCCCTGTGCGTTGTTGAACAATAAAAATGCGCAGCGTGCGCGTTAACTAAAAGCTGACTGCGAGTCTCTGTCCAGTCGGAGTCTTCTGTCTCTCATAGCACATTAGCAGCGATTGGCATGTTCCAGTAGGAAACACCGCTCCATCGCTGCGTGCTTTACGCATCCCCAGTTTTAAATGCGAATGCATTTCAAGTGCGTGAGGGCGCTCGCATCGCGGGAGCTCGGCGGAGCTATATATGAAAAAAAAATAAAAAAGAAAAAAAGGGGAAAAGAACAAAAAAAATAAAAAAGAAATAAAAAAAGAAGAAAGAAAACAGAACAAAAGCAAAAAAAAAAAAATACAGGCGCTTCGCCGTGCTCCCGACCGGGCTGCAGAAATTAGGCGCCTTTTTCCTTCTTCGAACCACAACCACCATATATAAATGGAGTGAAGCGCGCGCGAAATGCCTTCGCATTTCCTCACGATTCCCTTCGGGGAGGTGGGGTTTACCGAGGCGCCACAGTGTGGCGCCTCGGTGATATGCCAAACGGCGTTTTTCCGGCAGCGCTACTCGCGGGACGAATGAGTAGCCGCAGCGCTTTCGGCGAGATGTCGCAACTGGCACTATCCATACGTTAAGCAATATAAAACGGTGTGCAAGTTAGATAAAACCATGTTGTTATAAAAGAAGGAAATTAATTTCTAATTAGTGTGGCTACAATTCCTGTGCTTCTCCGACTTCGTAATGCAGCCGCCACGTTGGGCCAGCGAGCATCTGTCCTTATGCCCAGCGGCAGGTAACAACTAACCAAGAGAAGTACGTATACTTTGGCTGATACATGTTTAAACAAGCTGCTGCGCAAAGGACACTGGGACAAGGAAGTCTATGGGGGTAGTAGACGGGGGTAATCTATGAAATCCCTCTGACATGCGGGAAAGTATACATCGGCCAAATGGGTCGGTGTATAAATGAAAGACTAGGGGAACACCTGCTTTCCATAAAGAACGGACAGGGTTCTAATTTGCCTCTTCACTGCAGCGCATGCCCTTCGGCTGCTTGTGGCAAACCGTGCGAGCCTTTGCTGGCGCCAACCGAAATCTTGAGGCGAAGTCGGGACCAGTTGGCACGTGAGCTTGCCGAGGCTTTCTTCATCATGAAAAAAAAAGAGACAGTTGCGTCAGTGATACCTCCATAAGATTGTACAATAATGAAAGCAGGTTCCTCGCATGCGCATAGATGAATTTGCAGTTTGTGTCGTATAAATATGCGTTTTTTTTTTCAATAAAGTCCAGTCGCGAGTCTGCGCCCGTCCTCGTTCACTTCCTTGTCCCTGTGTCCTTTGCGCAGCAGCTTGTTTAATCATGTACAACCGACTCGCCCAGCAACATGCATTACTGATACATGTATTAAGCATCGTTTGACGCCATCGACCCGATAGCTTTCAGCGGCCCTGCCAGCCCTGTTGTGGCCTGCACCGTCCTCTCACAGTGGCGGCAAAAGTAATGAGCCCGGATCACTCGGAGCGGCACAGCTTCGCCAGCTCTCATGGTTTATATACATCCCACAGCATACCACCATGTTCCGCGTTCCATCGGTTGAGATGGCCTCCAGTATGCCTCCGGCCACGGCCCCTCCTGTGGAGTGGTTGTCTTTCTTTCTTGCGCTTCGCTTCCCGATGTAGTGTTTACGTCAGTAGCTTCTAGAACGTTAAGCTGCGCAGTACGTTGCATGGACCACGTTGAGCGTCAGACGACTCGCATTCGCTGCAACTCGCTCTCTGTCGTGCTTTATTGATGGCGACACCGAAATATGCGGAAGTGGTCGATCACCGAACCCTCGCAGAGTCCGCGCACCCTTTCACAATATATTGATATTCTCAGTTGCTGCTTTGTTATCAGTAAGAGGTTTGCGTGGATTTGGTATTTTGCTCTCACTGTATACCATGTCGGGGACGCCTAGCAGCGGTAACAGCGTCCCTAATATGCGAGGGTGCAAGAAGTGTCAGTCTGATTACATTACACTGTGCGTTGATGAACACCAGGTGATGATATAAATCGAAGCATGGATCATGTGTACGGGGTTACATTCTCTTGGTAACGAACACTCTGGGATTTATGCTTTTGGTAGAAGCATTTCAGCCATCTTATACCAGCCGCATTGCCAGAAGCGGGATGGTTTCCAGTTAGCTTTCTCTGCGGGCTCTTCCGGAAGCCTTCAATAAGACCTAATATCTGCTCAATCATGCAAGATTTTAATCAGGCATGGCTCCTTAGCAATATTACCTCATGTTTCGTACCTCACAACAATTGCGCACACATAGAACGAAGACATCGTTACAAACATTTCAAGTGATATTATTTTTCAGCAGGTTGAGGCAATTTGCGTAGGCTGTCACGACGGTGAGCGACAACTAGCTTATAGAGGTCAGAGCACAATGCGTTATGACCTGAGGAGCTGGGTGCAAGAATTCGAAATTCTGGGATTTGACACGCTAAAACAACGACACGAATATGAAGCGCTCCGCAGTGGCTTTGGATTTGCATTGACAATCGGGTACTCTTAACGCCCACCCAAGTTTAAAGGAGCATTGACACCAACTTTACGCATGTCGCGTTTTTTCCGTCAACGTAGTTATTGATTCCCTAGTAACGATTCGGTACTGTTAATGCAACAGAGGGACGAATTAATATATGTGATATTGATTAGTATGACCAGTATCGGACGCAATTCAAAACGAGTGCAAAGCCCGCCAATTTTCAGCGCTGCCTAACGGTCACCTCCCGTGGTCACGCCCCATCTGATCACGTGTCCACACGAAATGGTGACACGAGTTTCAGCTGACATTTCGTCTGCTCGGCGCGCACGTGTAGGCATGTCTTCGCCACCCCCATCGTCGTCGCCGCCGTCATCAGCGTCCACAAGTGACGGTGTAAACACTGAGGAATATGTAATCGCTGCAATTCCCGACGTGGCGAATCATTTTCGGTTCGACCCTCTTCAGAGTAGCGATACTGATATCGACGCTTGCCCGAGCAGCGACGAGGAGGCAGCTGGAAACGCATGCTTGGCCCAGATGAACGCTGCGTGCGTGTTACTCTATTGAAATGATATTTCTCTGAACCCTTGGTTCTGTACTGGTGCACTTTGATTGGTTATTGTCGTGTTTGCGTCTACCTATGCGTAACCAGTGTGTCGTAATAACTGGTGAGTTAGTGAATGTCGTCAAGTGTACCAACTGTAGTGTATACTGCTCACAGACTGAAACGCGACAAGAAACAAAGTGAAACGCAGAGGCCTGGCGCTTTTATTACGTGAGCGCGTTGTGGGTAGCGTTTCGCAATGCTGAACGAAACTTTTCGCTTTTTCTCTTATTTGAAGAGCACGATTGCAGCGCACAGCGGTTCGACGGCATGCTGGCATGTAATGGGATGGAGAACGTAGCTTCGAATAATCACATTCGCGCTCACGACTCCACGACAAATCATCCAAAGCGGCACAAAAAAAAAAAAACGCAGGATTCACACAAATGCGCTGCACGAACCAAGCAAAACAACACAAGTGAAGCCATTGCCAGGTAGCCTGGCGTCGCCGCCAGACGGTACCACAAGTAGGCACCACGATGACAACACTAAAATTGTCGACGTCATCGTTGCTCGCGCATCGTCACTCAGCGCCCTGAGGCGTGGCCTGGGAGCTCGCTGAACGGGTCAAAATACTGTCGATGTCGCATGGCACTGAACGCGCCGCCGAGCCTTTGTACGCTCTTTCTGCTCGAAATAGAATAACTTCTGCGTCCCGAACGAAATTCATACTTCGCTAAAAGAACTTATGCATACCAAGCAATCGAGTAAACGCCACATCTACAGTTTGAAATTTGATGTCACTGCTCCTTTAAGTACACGGGCCTATTCGCATTTCATCTCCATACAAATGGGGCTACTGTGGAGTACATGCCACCGTGTCTCAGTTATCCTGGACCTACTTGTGTACATGTTTCATGAGAAGTAACGAAAACAATTGAAGGACACTGTAAATTCTTAAGTGCGTTTGGCGAACGCCTGTGCCCATTGAGACGGGGTTGGTCAGAATGGAACGCGACGCGCGCGTCTCTCTTGCATGATTGAACACGCTGAGCAAAGCGCGAGCGTTGTAGAGTCCGACGCGATGCGCGACCGAAGCGAACGGCGTCCATTGGCACGCCCCGGCGGCCACCTGGCACCGTGATAGGGCACGCACGGAGGGACGGTCGCGAGCATGAGAAATTAAAGGCTTTCGCCTTAAAGTGAGAAGCATCGTCCGCCTCGGTGGTAATGTGATCAGGATGCTCGGCTATTCCCATTAATTTGCTTGAGCTTTTACAACGCGGAACAATACGGATTAATGGCTCCTCATCAGAGACTGCTGTACGCACCTGCCTCAGGAGGTATCTCCAGCCTTTTCATCGGCGGACCACTGCTTTTAAACCGACCCCACTGCCCCAAGTGGACACCTACATAGTGCGCGAAAGCAACATTTGTTTCTCAGGTTAAGGGGTCTCATTTTGCTTTCTTCTCTGTCAAACTATTCAAAGAAAAGGTAATTGCCTATGCTCTGGGAGTACGCTGGGCATTTCCGTATTGTCTTTTAATTTTGTTTATTAATAATGTGAGAAAATTGGGAACTAGAGTTCTAAATAATGCTCTACTAGGTACGGGCAGCATAACACTGTGTTGAAGCTGGCTGAGCGGTTTTTAACGCGTGAAAGTTCATTGCCTACTCAACGAACAAACGATGGGCCCATTGTACTGGCTCGTTAAACGAATCGTTATATATATATATATATATATATATATATATATATATATATATATATATATATATATATATATATATATATATAACCTGACCAATCTGACGAAGGCGGAAGCACCTTCTTGCGAAGCCGCTAGCAAGTAGCACAATGGTGTTATTTTTCGCTTTGAGACAAGCTTTACGAGGTGGATCGACGTCTTCATGTAAGTGGAGCAGTTGTACGCATATTGTGATCCTACAGTATTGTACGCATATGGTGGGCTTGCGAGGCACAAAGAGTACACTGACGTGTAAAGGCTAACCTCGGCACTCATTTTACGTCGAAGTAACGTCGGCATTCTCATAAAAGCAGGGTCGTCAGTTTTGCCGCAACGAAGTACCAAGATGTGCGTATCATAAGTAGCGTGTTCGGCGGGTTCGAGCAACACTTGATTGTAGCTTGCAGAGCCATAGAAGTACCGCAAATATGTAATGTTCGTTGCACTGTTACATATACGAATAGCCAACACTACAACCACAGCTGGCGTTATTCTGAAACGACGCCCGTATGAGGCTTTTTTTCCGAACCAGCACAAAGCACTCGCTTGTTTCTGTGGTAGGATACTTGAACGCCATGTACAATTCCTGGGGCTTCGATTCTGGCTCGAGCAGTGATTTTATTATTTGCTTCCATCGGCAGTTTTCGCCCATTCACCACGTCGCCAACGCCGGCCCCTCATTTTCATCTTAACACCTAATTGGCAATCAAAGCACCTTTTCTGTATATCGCGTGAAGGTCCCCATGATGTTCGCTGATTGGACTGTGAATCCCTTTTTTGCTCATATATGCATATCATTAGCCGTGGTAGGCGGCTATATATGCCACACGCGACTGGTGGAAAGGGCTTCGTGACGTTCTCAACAACGTAGCCGCGGTGTTTATATGATGACCTACGAGTCGTTTCCTTTATACACTCATTTCCCACCTCGCTAATTTTGGTAACTTGAGCAGGCGACCACGAAGGTGCCACGACGTAGGAGTCTAGATAGATAGATAAGCAGGCGACCACGAAGGCGGCACGACGTAGGAATCTAGATAGATAGATAGATAGATAGATAGATAGATAGATAGATAGATAGATAGATAGATAGATAGATAGATAGATAGATAGATAGATAGATAGATAGATAGATAGATAGATAGATAGATAGATAGATAGATAGATAGATAGATAGATAGATCCGTCTACAATGTTCCTGTTGTGTGACAGTAGCGCTGGCGCACTACACAATGCTACGACGTCAGCATGCCCTCGCTGGCTGACCTGTAGACCTCCCGCGGTTCATCGGACTTGTTCATGCATGTCACTGAGTCTGACCTTCTCCGGGCATCGCGGTATATGCCTGGATCAGACAGGCGCGGCCGCATCCCCATTCCGCGTACCTTCCCACGCTACAATTGTATTGCGAGCCCATGTTCGTTGCGAAGAGCTGGATCAGACATGTGGTGACACAGAGGCGGGCCCGTAGCGGGCTACGTTATTTTTTGACTCGTGGGCGTGCACCCGTAAAGTGCCGTACTTATTAACTGCAAGGGCTTTTCTTGACAGACACGAAGTTTGCATATCTGCCTGCCTCATGTAATATCAAGTGACATGTTTGAATTTGTCATGGATGCGCACCTGTTGTTGTTAAATGATTTGCTTTACTTTGTTATGCGCATGTCTGCTTTGCCCGCCATTGGCTTCCCGTCTTCTTTTTTTCTGAATAAATCTTGTAGTTGCGTGCCTGTTTACTGTGTGTTCCTTACGTCTTCGTATTTAACGCTTCATGAATCATGCACGTTTTGGTTGGCCGCATGGCTGTTTCAAAATGCCGAAATATTTTTCTCATGCGGCATCCTCCTTATTTATTACGCCGTAAGCACCTGCTGTCGTCTCTTAACTGAGTTTGTAGACTTGTGCGTAAAGTTTTGTTGCCGAGTATCGTGCTTTAAGTTTATACGGAAAACTCAAAGACTATAACTCAAATGAGTTGTCTCAGTTGACCAGATGGCTAAGGTGGCGGGCCACACGGACATAGCCTCGTCGCCTGCAACTTACTGTGTCGTGAGCACACAATTAAAGAGTTTCTATTACAGGTGCATACACTGCGACGTATAAGTCAGAAGCACGTAGTTATCGTTAAGCCTTGGTCTCGCCAGCGTCAAATATATCTTCAGTGGGATTGGAGAATAATAAAGGCGTGCCCATTGTCACGCGGCAGTTGGAATGCACAAGCGGTTCCAATAAATTTGTCAACTCCGCTGTTACTTCAAAGATGATTCAGCAGATGATGAAGACCTTCTTTTCATAAGGCAATAGGACGTTCTACTTGACAGGCGAAGATGCCCATAATTGCAATATAGTAATATTTCGCGGATCATACCCTGACCCATGGTCATTAATGTAGCCGTTACTACAGTGTAGGGGGCGGGGGTAAAAAGTTTACCTAATTGTGTGAAACAAAGCGTGGCGGAATCTCTTTCTACTCAAGCCTATCCTTGGAGGTGTGCGAAAAGCTATAACGCAAAAGTACCGCGACCCATATGGTACATCGTGCCCATTTTGCGACGCCCCAATCCGCGATGTAACTGCCACACACTTGTGGACTTGCACAGGTTAACAATTAAACCGCCGTCGTCACCTCCGTGCAACAGGCCTCAGGCCTGGCCTACCACCCGACCTTGACCGCTGAATTCGTGGACCTCACCACCGCTCATTACTTGACTTTATACACGAAGCAAACTTGCATGTGTGTTTTTGAATACAAAAATTATTATGCCTAACGGCCCACTTTCGAAAAAAAAAACTGAATCGACGTGGAATCAAATAGTCATGACACAGAATCAAATTAGGTTTGGGAACGGTTTTGCAATAGGGCCGGGAGCAATTTCACAGTTCTACGACATTCTGTTTCAACCTGATATATACAAACTTGAACAAATGGTCAGCACGATTACTTTTAACCAAAAAAAGTCACAGTTTCACCGCAAGGGTGAAGCAATGAATGCGATAGCAAAAAATTGTAATGTTATACGAAGTGAGGCTGGCAGCTAACTCTTTTTGGATCCGATCTCACGCAACTCTAGAAAACGCTTCTTTAAGAGAATTCTCTTCGCGTTGAGAGCGCAGCACGTAGAAGGGTACACCGGCCCCCCCGCCGTCGGCCGCCGAGAAGGGGAGATAACGCGCGCGCCCCCCGCTCGTAAAATCGAAGGTCGCTCGAGGGACCCCCCCCCCCCCCCTCGCGTCTTTTCACGCTCACGAACGACGGGGTGGGGGGGCCGGTTATATATATATACATATACATATACGGCAAATGACGCCGACGCCGACGGCGAAAACCAGCCGCGAGTGTCCATATAATTGCTATCGCAATAAAATCATACCACAATTATGTAAACAGGTGTGAAACTCGTATGCAGCAACGGCTGTAGCCTTCATACTTCAAAAGGCGTGAAAAGACAACCACAAAAGTAGGTATGGTTTTGAACCAATTCTCCAAACTTTCTGTCATCTTGTAGCCTTCAGAGAATTTTGTAACTGGTGTAACTACAGCACTGACGGTGATATTCGAATAAGCAACGGGCAATGGCGGTTTACCACACGGCTAAAACGAGCGTACACAGCAAACGGGTTTGAGCCTGTTTGGGAGTTTTGGGCCCGGCTCTTAACTTACATCCGAAAGGTACTACGCAAAACCCCCTACCAAAGGAGGTTTTATGGGGGGTACGCAGGGCAAGATGGCGGTGCCTGTTGAAGCGACAGCCGTCCACTTCGAATCTTTCTAGCCATCGGCCTGCATTATTAAACTTATTCATTCCCAAATAATGCTGGTATTTGATTTATATTTGAGTAATGAAGCTTCGCTAAGCGTATACTGCCGATAAAACAGCTCCGTTTTCGAGATACACAGTCGATTTGCGGTTCAGAAGGCTTAACAAGGTTTGTTTACAAAGTAAACGGAGTCAAAGGAGGGAATTTAGGAGGTAACTTTGGTGTTTTTATTTAACTCATTTCGGGGGGCTTGAACTGAGTTCATTGGAAGTTTTTCTGCTTCTTTTGAGAGCTTTTAAAACGCCCCTTTAAACGCGGCCCGAGAGAGGGCGAGAAAAAAAAAGTATTTCAGGCACTATACTAGCGTTTTAGAGACATTTCTTGCAACTATTCATCGCTAGGACATATTAGAAAATGGACATTGATGTATTCATGCACAAACATGACATATGCATACAAGCACGCACGACACAGGAATCGAACTCGCGACCACACGCACTTAAAGCAAACATCATATCCATTACACCACAGCGACACCACTATCTTGCGTAGTTTTTCACGGGGGTATATATCTACAAAGCAGCTACTAACCCGTCGGCGACACCTCAAACTTTTGTTCTCCTAGCATCGGCATGTGTTAGCGCTTTCGCAAGGCCAGTACATAAACTCAGGGGCGTCACGAAGGCCAAGGTAAACACCTTCAGCTTCGAACTATTCGGTTCGTCGTGTCGTGCCGCTGGAAAAATTGTAAACGTGTGCTCTCTTGAGTACTTCGACATTGTTTCACTCGCCCAAAATTCGTGGATACAAGCGTGACAAAAGGTATCCTCAGATGGCCGAACATATGTGCATTCGATGGGCGTATGATGTGGAGCTATCTTCGTTGTTTCTGTCGCGAGCTGCACGCGTCCCATGGCAGCGGCGTGTTCTGAGCTGTACGAGACCGCCTGTGTTTCCATTGATGGGGTCTGTGCCTTCCGCCGCACGGAAGCCCTCAGAGACAAGGACGAAACACTAAGCAACACATCTTTATCATTTCAAAACTCTGCCGCGACTGACTGTCAGAGGCCCCTAAGCGCGAGCCGCGAGCGTGCCTGTGTCCATCGTTCTCGTCATCCACCGGCGCGCTCACAGCTACGACTCCCATAGCATATAAAAGTTGCTCACGCAGATGCCCACAAGCGTGCGCAGGGTGCCTCTTCAGGTGGAAGGGGGGGAGAGGACGAAGGCTCGTCGCTGCGCCCACCCTCCCTATTAAATCAATGCACGGGGCAGACCCCCCCCCCCCCCTCCCCCTCCCCGTGTGCACGCCTATGCAGATGCCCGAGTTACAAGGACATTGTAACGCGCCTACACTAAGTGCATTTATTGCGCGCGTACTCTCGCGAGCCAAACGCAGGTGCAGCAGCGCCTTCAGAGTAGCTGAACGATAATCTACATCCACAATTACCACTTATTCGCAACTCGCACTTTCGAGGGGCACACAGTGATTCTCTAACTCAAATTCAGTATTTAGTTGCTTTCACAGTCGGAGACTACCTCCAATCTTACTAATTAACCTTTATTGTTAAACATCACACAAATACATTAAAGCGAATGCATAAGCATGCCCCAATGTCAAGTACAACCACCACAAATTAGCAGTAGGTCTCCCGTTAAATAAAAAAGTTAATGCACATGCATTTCGCCCTTGTGAAAGTCCATGTGTATGTGGCACTCCTCTGGCATAGATGATGTAGCAAGAATAAAAAAATGTAGTATTGCCGTCATCTTCAACGAAACAGCTGTGATAAGAATGATAAGAAAAACAGTGTTCGCAATATTTTATTGGAACCAAAACAGTATCAGTTCTCATGTTAGTGTAAGCATATGCACATTTCCATCTTCTTGCACAGAACCTACACCCAATACAAAACACTAAGAACGTATGCAGTACAGCCCAAGCACTATATATAATTCACAACAGTAAAGCAACATGAAAGTAGTGTGGCAAATCTCATCATAATGCACACTGACATGTGCACTTCACAGTGCTAGTATGTAAACACAATCCAGAGAAATGGGATCTACAATGAACTTGGTGTCAGCCTGCACATGAAGGCAACTAAGCTAGTACATTAAGGCTAGCATTACTTTTAAGAAATATGCAACCATGCAGGGAGGCATGTTGTAGATTCTAATTGAATTAGTTTGCCATATGGCATCAAAACATGTCACACATCATCATACAGTTCTGTTTTCTGCAGAAAAGTCCGAAATAGACCTGTGGTGTTGATTGTAGATCCACTTACCACAATTTGTAAAGGCGTTCAGCCATGCCAGCAAAACGACAACATTGCATTCATATATGGCTGCACATACTCACAAATATCTGAAACTGAACGCAGTTTTTTAGAAATATACTTGGGAATTTGTCGCCATTATCGCACAACTGCAATATACCAATACTTGTATTATACATAATTACTACAGCTATGTTTACAGTATTCCCATGCCAGCCACTGTCATCTGCAACCTAAAAAAGTTCTTCATCTTTAATTCCTCACTTCATGGCTTGCGCATAATTACCACATTGAAAGTTAATACCACTACCATGGCTGCAAAGTCAACTTGAAATTCGGCAATCACATGCCTAAAATTAAAAATTTCCTACAAGTAGTGGCTGGTGGCTTGGCACATTAGATCCTAGGGCTTGCTATGCCATGTGGTTGGATAGAATTTGACCACGAATCTATAGAGCCTGTAAAGCAGTCAGGAATTGAGTTCATAGTTAAAGAGTGAAAACAAAACAGCAACACACATAGAAATAGAAATGAAGGGAACAGGACAACGCAGTACTAGCGACTGAAATTTAACACGTGTATGGCGTTTTTAGTCACATTCATACTCATTCTGTGAGTGCATGGTTCTTTATTTTTGTAATTTTTTCGCACTAAATGTGTATATCTTTCTGCGGTTTGCATTACACTTCAGGTCCTCGTTAGTGTAGAGTGAGGCACAGGGGAGTGTTCCCACAATACAGTGTCTTGTACACAAACAAGTGGGTGAGCAACTCTTGCAGCTTTGCCAGAAATGTCTTCCTGAAAATAATAGAAAAGAAGTCCATTAAGCTTTCCATATCCAGAAATATGAATGTCTTGGCAAAGGCTCACACTTGACCATAGCTCGGCACACTCACTCATGAGTGCACTCAACTCACACTCACTCACACTCATTTGAACGTGGTCAGTTGAGTATGAGTGAGTACTCATGCGTGTGAGTGGATGTGAGTGTGAACGTGAGTGAGAACTCATGAGTGTGAGTGGTCGTGAGTGTGAACGTGAGTGAGTACTCATGAGTGTGAGTGGACGAGGGTGTGAACGTGAGTGAGTGCGAAGGCTGAAAAAAATTGTGGTGAGTGAGTTTGAGTGAGTACTCCCTTAAAGTGCCGACCATGGAGCTCGGCACACCCATGAGTGCACTCAACTCACACTCATTTGAACATGGTGAGTTGAGTATGAGTGAGTACTCATGAGTGTGAGTGGACGTGAGTGTGAACGTGAGTGAGTACTCATGAGTGTGAGTGGACGTGAGTGTGAACGTGAGTGAGTGCGAAGGATGAAAAAAATTGTGGTGAGTGAGTTTGAGTGAGTACTCCCTTAAAGTGCCGACCTATGCACTTGACTATACTATTGCAGACCTTTAAACAGAACACGAAACAAATGCAATAGAGAGATGCTGCTAAGTAGTTTCTTGTGAACTCTTCACTTAAAGTACAGAGGGCAAAAAGTACACAACTGTAATGAAATGTGAAACAGCACCAGAAGTGTACTTTTGTCTTGTGTACCATCATTCGAGTAGTTTTAGCTGTCAGTGAAGTTAGCATTGTAGTGTAAAGGGGTGCAAATTTTAGTATGATTAACCTTGGAGTTAAACGCATTTCAATGGACGCGTAACTGCTTGAGGCCCACGTACTTATTTTTAGGTGCGTGTTAAAGAGCCCCAGGCGGTCTATCTTTCCGAAGCCCTCCACTACGGCGCTTCTCATAATCGTGTGGTGGCTTTGGGATGTTAGGCACCAACAGTTATTATCACTTACAACACATTGAACACTAGCTTCTTCATCAACCATAGCTGTTCTGTTGTTCTGTTTAGGACTGAAGATTGGGCGACTTGGTATTGATTCATGGCAAAATTAAACAGTGCACTTGTAATGACGACAATAGAAGACGTGGACAAAGTACCAGCCTGTTTACCTTGTCAGAAATTGTCTCAACAGTCAGAATACTGTGTGCTGATCATAAACACTATGGCAACAAAAAGTAAAACAAAATTACCAGAGGGAAGGAACAAGGTGATTCAACAACGAGGTTCAACAGATTCAACTGACTTATATCAATGTGAATAAATTAGCCTTGCACAAGTGACACATCTCCTAAATTCCATAAATATGCACATGTAACCTTGGCAAGCTCTAGTGCTGGTATGTGACTAATGAAGTGACCATACGATAAAATGCATGTGCTTCATCAAACACACTGTAACTAAGCACATGTCTTACACATCATATGGCCATCATAAGGTGTCATTAACATGACTTATTCTTTCTAGCTAAATGTATACAAGCTCATGATGTCAGTGCGCCTTGATATGCAATTTAACTTTTTGTGTTGGAGAAGGACAAAGTGCAAAATGCAAAATTGTCGTCAAAAAGTATTCTTACTTGCTCATAATCTGCGCATGAGAACAGAATAAATAGAAAACAAATCTGGCCTTAATGCATGTGTTACCACATGACAGCGTGATAACAGCTGTCTTTTTTTTTTTTGTTGCTTAAGTGTATACTCCCTGGAAGCACTGCTTCATTCATGCTTTATCGCAAGCAAAGAAATTATGTCGTACAAACATTCAGTTTTAAGGCGCACTCGCTTGAATTGGCTGGCCACGCCAAGCGGTCAGCCAATTCGAAACACGTATCACACATCGTTGTTATATGAGCTTAATGGCCTTTATTTTTTCGCTTTTCATTGCAATTTTGACGCGACGCAATGTGCAGAACAGCACCTACTGCTGCCCAAGCGACAAGGTCGCGCAAACAGAGGAAACATAAGTATTACGTACCATTTGTGTTCCTGAATGTGCCGCGAACGCGGCGCGCCCATCAGCTGCTGCTCACTTGAGTCACCTGGCCATTGCAACACCATTGCACACGCAGTGCATGTTGCACTGTCGTCAAACCACACATTTCATGTCCCGCGACGAGAACACAGTAAGGCTGCCGGCATGAAATGTGCACACATGATCGACGCATAGCAGGGCAGTTGAAAGGCGTCCTTCACAAAACCGACGTTATCCCATGACGGCTTCGCTTCGCTATCACTCACGCACGCCGCTGGGGCCAGCCTGCGGTAACATCCGCTGTCATTTCGGAACTTCTCGCGTTTCTCGCGACTCCCTTCTCGCGTTTCTTTCTTTTTGCTTTCTTTTTTCCCTCCGCGCGCGCATGCGTGCGATGGTTGTCCCGCTCTTATCGCCGCCGTTCGAAGGTCAAAGGCGCTCTGTTCCATTCAGAGCAGCCGCTTGAGGAGAGTCGCGTTTTTTCTTTCGTTTCTCCGGATCTTATTCCGTGCGTTGAGGCACACCGCCTGTGCCCAATTCGTCATCCAAAAGGGTATACTGACTGTGCATGCGGTGCCGATAGGCCACATCGAGGGTGTACACGCTCCTACTTTTAGTTTAACTTCGATTTGATGGTAAAACAACATAAGCGAAGTAATTGTGTGGTCGAAATGCATCGTGAACCCGAGCCCAGCGGTAGTGTGCATTCCGTACAACAATGTGCATCAGTCGACGAGACGAAGAAATCGTTGATTAGCACGTTCATGAATTTATTAAGCACTTTGAGAAACACTTCTTTCGCCCGCGCAGTTGCATACATGCACGCCAGCACTGAAAGCACTATAGCTTCGGATAAAATAAAGGGAAGATATGCCCGAGAAAGTGAAATAGGCGTTTTCTGTCCTTGAACTCCATTTGACAAAATGGCGTCAGATCGTGAATTTGCCTCCTTTCTTCCACCTTTTATCCCCATAATTTCTCAAGGAAGTAAAATTGAGGACGCAGAACTTTATTACACCGATCTTAATACTCCCTAAGGGAGTACGGTCCCAAATGAAGGTAGTATTAAGCCCTTAAAACGCCCAATTCGGCTAGTTTGCGTTTACAGTGTATATAGCGACCACACGGGACGAAGGGTTGTAATGTATTGCGAAAAGGCTGGCAGTCAAAACCACAAATCCTTATAACTTCAGAACTCCAGTAAAATCTTGGGTGACATGCATCTTCTTAATTATACGAACAAAACAAAAAATAGAAGCTTTGCCGACCCTTCACTACGGGTTCTCACGTCGGCGCTGATTAATCTAGAATATTCGGTGTCTTGAATGCAAGATATTTTTTTAGATTTTTGAGATTTGGTTTATTTCACCATTAATGTAGATTTTTATTGTGTATGTCCATTTCGATTCGAGTGCCGAATCGAAGGAAAGGCTCGTATATTATTTGTTTGAAATTTTCGACCATTGCACACAACTACCAACTGGAAAGAATAGTATGGCTAGTGTTACAGATGAACCAAGTATATCGGCAAACAGTTGATGAGGCCAGCAATTCATACAGCACTCATATGCCAACTGATGAATGCAAAAGTCAAAAGGGGACTAAAATTCTAACTTATTTGAACTGTCTCATTGCTTACAAAAAAAAGAGATCCTGAATTCAGTAGTTTGCCGCCCATACAGAGAGGGTCTTCTTATTCACAACTTTAGTTATTCTGCTGAAGTGCACTGCCTTCGCTATTGCATTAAAACCTGAGTTTTGTGAAAATTGTTCACCAGCATAGGTGCAGGCACGCTTCGTTGCACAATCACCAGCAGAACATACTTTGTTTAAGTATAAAAATTCAGGACTGGCCAACTTTGGGCCTGCACCCTGACTACCACTGCTTTAATTCATGTACAGAATTCATTGGGCAAGAAAACTGGGATATTTTGATATGCTTGAATGTTTTTTTCTATTTCTTTATTTACACTCACGTAAGAACTACCTCACGTAGGTGTCCTGACTGGTGGCAATGTAACGCACGATTTCTTTATCTTTGGATCCTGGCACGTGTGCTGAATTTTTCAATTGTTTGGGCTTATCATTCAGAAACCGGTTCCGTCGTTAAATTTTGCTCTACCTGTGGGCGTAAACTCACCTCATCTGTTATTTCATAATTATTACTGAACTTCCTGGCTTCTTCCACTTCACAAAAGTCACTTTTAACGCGACTATGGGCAATTTTTTGGGGATGACACTTTCCAGAGAACACGTGTTATTGTTCCTTCTCTTGTATTCTGCTAAGGCTCTACGTTGAGGCTGTTAGTGCACGTCCGGACAACCGGCCACACACTTGCGCCAGCTTTTCTATGGTTAGTATATATCTATCGTACTTATCTCGCTTCCCAGAATCTTCAGGATATCCTTGGGGCTACTATGTTCAGACACGTTGCAACTATGTAGCAATGTTCTCCGTCCAGCCACGCCAGACATATCTGCCCCTATCTTTGTTGCCGGAAGGAACGCTGCCGTCAAGAGCCGGCGTGAAGCACCGACCTCCGGATTCATACAAATCCCGACAGCCCACTCTGCTCCTAGATTCACTCCCGCAAAAGCAGAGCGAGATTACGCACGCGTGCAACAGTATACGCAGGCACGTACAACTGGGCGGCAAGAGCGGGCATATCGCTTCCCGCACGGTGCAGTGGTCTTCGCCCTAGGAGACCAGGCTGTCACGTAAACAGTACACATGCGCAGGTAACAGACACTTATCTGATAAGCGCATGCTCAACACGGCATCCCTGCTTGGGACAGCACGAATTTAAATTGTAACCCTTTTCTGCCAGACTCTTTCGCGAAGCAGAACCCTTTCTTGTGTTCTGGTTACCGCATTTTTTCGATTTTAAGGAGCAGAAAAGAAAGGCACCTGAAGGAGTTACAGAATTATATATTTTGGCCTAAATGCTAAACACATCTTAGTTTCATGCAAGATCATAAAATCGCTGAAATATGCCTTGGTAAAATGATACGATTAATTGATTGTCTTCAATGCTTCAGTCGATTCGATCTCTATATCAAAGTACCTTGCTCACTTTGCGCTCCTAACGAACTGGATGATAGCACGGGGCTTATCTTCACATCTGCACATCACTACCAGCATCTCATTCTTCGCAACTTAATCCCATGTCCCGTCTCTTCTCTAACAACACTATAGGAAATAAATGCATATTGATAAATAATGGTTACAGAGCCATTGTATTCCGCCAAACACGGTACATAGATTGCAGAAAATGAGGATGGACGGCACAGTCGAGTAGGCAGCACTGCATTCGGAATCGGCACCCTTCCCAACTCGAAGCGTGTCGCGCGCACGTATATTACAAAAAGTGTCTTTGTTATCAGAGGATACGTGACAGCGCAATACCTTTATGAAAGCTTGCAGCCCTCTCTGGGGAAAAAAGGCATGGCGATGCTGGCCACAACTACAACGCTACGGATGAACGAAAACGCTCTCTCACTGCATTTTTATGTAAACGGAAAGTTTTATGCTTTGTCGTGTCCTGCTTTGTTTCAAATTCCGTAAAACGGCAGAGCCTAGAGCGCCACGTCGGCAATACAGCGATGTTTCTTTCGGCAACAAAACCTACGCTGATCGTCACCACCAGCATGTCGGTGCCACATGTACTTTTTATGCATTCAGCACCACACGCAAGAAAACACCGAAGGAAGCGACGAGATATACGGATGCATCAAAAAGGGAAACGAAACAAACGAACTAGAGTATTGTACACTAAAGAACTGTAACGTTTCGACTCCCACGTGTACTGCCTTAGAGAGATGAACTGTTTAAGAAAGATCCATGTGTTATTAGGTCCCTTAACAAATTCACGAAGTCAGTGCGTACAGGGCGGCGTGCTGTGGGGCTGCGTGCGATAAAAAGTATAACACCTTATGCGGGTATTACACTAACCCGGCGTGTAAAAGGCATGAATATTTCTGTACATCAGAAAAACGGGATTGGTCATTAAATTTTTAGCCGTCCTGAATGTTTTGCCACAAACCGCACTGAAATCGTACACTTTGTAATAAAAGTAACGTTGAGTGAAATAGGCCAGATCTATAACAATCACACTGTATAATGATATATGTGTGGTTTACGTTGCGTTCATGTACATGCAAGCCAGGCGTAATAAGATCACGTGCTACCGGCAGAAAAAAATGCCCCCCACCTCCCCGAAGGGAATCGTGAGGAAATGCGAATGCACTTCGCGCGCGCTTCACTCCATTAATATATACGTGCGAGCGAGTGGACGGGAGAGTGGGGCGCAGGGAGGAGAGAGAGCGAACGGCGAGAGAAGCAGCGGCGAAGCAATGCACCTACCCTCTCCTACACTCTCTCCACACACGCGGGAGCTCCGCCGAGCCTCCGCGATGCGAGCGCCCTCACTCACCAGGGCGCGCTCCTCTCCACTCATTCTCCTCTACTCCACCCGCACCACCTGCTCCGGTTGCTAGGGGCGAGGATAAGCGCGTGCGCCCGCACCTGTTGCTATGGGAGAGGGAGTGAGAGCGGAGAGATAACACCTGCCGGCGCGCGGACACCTCCTCAACCTATCCTCCTCCTCCTCCTCCGCGGACAACGCCGGATGCCTGACATAGCCCAAATAAGAAATGCATTCGCATTTAAAAACTTCCCTATCTCCCGCTAAAGGTAACCATGTGTGGATGCGAAGCAGCGAAGAGAGTAAGCTTGAGCGGGATAAACGTCGCCGCTGTCGTTTCACGGCAGCGGCCCGAGCGCTCATCGCGGCGTTGCACAGGAGAGAGAATGAGGCGCGGGCGCTCCGTCATTTTCATACCGCGGAACTACCGTGGCGCCCCCCAGCGGAGTATGCAGCTGTCGCACCACCTGTCGTGCGCGCCGCTCCGTAGAGGATTCCTAGAGGAGAGAACGGGGGGGGGGGATCGTAGGAGAGGAGAGAGAGGGGGAGGCGACGTGCATGCGCTGTGGGACGTGGGAGCCGCCCCGTAGAGTAGAGGATTCCTAAAGGAGAGAGGGGGGAGAGGACGCGCTTGCGCTGTCGCACGCGGGCGCGGCTCCGTAGAGTAGATGATTCCTAGAGTAGCGAAAGGGGGCGAGCGTAGGAGAGGAGAGATAGGGGTAGCGGACGCGCATGCGTTGTGGGGGGTGTGGGACGCGGGGGCCGCTCCGTAGAGTAGAGGATTCCTAGAAGAGAGAAAGGGGTTGAGCGTAGGAGAGGAGAGAGGGGGGAGAGGACGCGCATGCGGTGTGGGTGTGTAGAACGTGGGACGCGGGCGCTGCTCCGTAGAGTAGAGGATTCCTAGAGGAGAGAAAGTGGGGGTGAGCGTAGGAGATGAGGGAGAGGGGGGGGAGGAAACGCGCATGCGCTGTGGTGGTGTGGGACGCGGGAAGGAGTGGGACGCGGGAACATAAAATGCCCACGGCAGGTCAGTTTTGCGCCATTCCAGTCAGCGTAACTAACGAAGCAATAATTGCTGATCAGGACAGTAACCAACTGACTAATGGCATTTCCTGCATATTCACTGATAGATAGCAAAATACAAACTATTGCTAAAAAAAATGTGCAATAAAAATTCTCCGACAATTACGATTCTGCCCAATGCGAATTCTGAGCGCAGCCTTTTAGGTGTTTTGGTTTCGGGATAAGCTAAGGAAATGCGCATGCGTCGAAACGACGTGGCGAGAGTATACAATGCTTGGTTTTCGCGCCAACGTAATGTGCTGAACCCACGTCACCAACTTCCGCCGCCGCTGGCTGGCGCGAACGCTGCGCCGGACTATAGAGTGCCCTTAAGAGTCCGCTATAGTGTTCCAAACACAATAGAAGGATTGAAAGCTGGGCTAGTTGGTGACAGTACTTGAACACTTTTGAAGCAGCGCAACGACGACACGGTTTGTGGCACGGAAATTTGGGCGAGTTTGTACTGATCCATGACGGTATTTTGGAGCGCGAAAATAGACACGATACACGAGAAAGACTGAACAAGACGAGCGCTCACTTCAAACTAAAGTTTATTCACAGAAAATGGCCTACTTTTATCATACACCAAAGGCAACAAAAGACAGAGAAACGCATGCGTGATACCACAAGCTAACCACCGAAGAACACCTATCACCTCCCAGTTAAAAAAAAAAGACATAACAAAACCGAAACCACACAACTACCTCCTGCGCATGAGGTTGACAAGACAGAGTACAACAAAAGGGGGGAGAAAACGACCATGGTCATGCCAAGGGTGCGCATGGCTGCCGCTGGTTTTTTTTTAACTGGGAGGTGATAGGTGTTCTTCGGTGGTTAGATTGTGGTATCACGCATGCGTTTCTCTGTCTTTTGTTGCCTTTGGTGTATGATAAAAGTAGGCCATTTTCTGTGAATAAACTTTAGTTTGAAGTGAGCGCTCGTCTTGTTCAGTCTTTCTCGTGTATCGTGTCTATTTTCGCGCTCCAAAATACCGTCACGGTTTGTGGTTTGTGCTTCTATTCTCTCCGTCCGTGTCGTCATTGCGCTGCTTCAAAAATGTTCCAAACACAAAGTGTCCCTTCCACCAACACACGTCTTCTTCTCCCAATCCTCGCAGACCAAACCACTTTCTCATTGTAGTGCGTGAGAGGCATGCGTTGCGCTGTCAAAAGAAGCGCGAGAAACCACAAGGCATTGCAGAGGCTCACACAGCGGCTCGCTAGCTCTTATGGTGGAAAGCTTCTTGGGGCAATCTCTCTTTCACTCTCTTTCGTCCTCGTTCGCTCTATCGGTTACGCCGACAACAGCGACGCCGCGTAACGCAGGAACAGACGCCTAAGGGCAGCGGTCTCAACTGGTTCTGGCTTCTGGATGCAGCCCTCAAGCAAAAGCAATATTTTTATTCTGTAGTGTCTGATATACCTTTGTCCACGTTCACTGTTGACATAATTTGCCGCGCTTTTTGTTCAGTTATCATCGTCGTAATGAACCTAAAAAATCACGCCATATCCACGAAGTGAATAATGATGAGTGGGCGAAGCTCGATCGTTTTCATCCATGGCAGAAAGAGAATGCGTGGTCTGGAACGCGCTTATACTTCATGGTCATCAGCGTCATCGTCATCGTTATCACGTGTGTTGGGTACATTCCACTATACGTGGCTATCTACCTACCTACGTACCTACTACTACTACTACTACTACTACTACTACTACTACTACTACTACTACAGAGGAGGGACAGACCCACACCCTTAGGAGCTTCGCCCCTAAAAATTAGATATATTATGCTGTGACCAAGTCACAATGGAGCCAGTCTTTTGGAAAGCATGCCAATATGATCACGTTTTCTTTTATCACGGCAGTGCAGTACATTGATTATTGAAACAATATATAATTGTTCAGTTAAGTGAAACCAAGAAATTTCCCCCAGCCAATCAATGGAAGTATGTTACCCGCTACGTAATGAATAGGTGATAACTCGCTCGCGTTGTACCAAGTGGGGTTGTATACGCACTCCCAAGATATCTGGAACTTTTTCATTGTTAATCGCAATTTGTCCATCTTATACCTAAACTTTTTAGCCATGTTTTACCCATTCTCTTCTATAATACCTTCAACGAATATTTTTGGCAAATAAAGTAATTTAATAGCTAAAGAAAATCGCCCCTCCCTCTAGTACCTCTCCCTTTTGTATGCGCCATTCGACATCGTAATTGTACCTATAAATTTCTGCTCTCAGTAAATTCTGTTTAGATTTCGGTAGCTCGAAAAGACTTTTCGATCTTCTCTTTGTGATATCTCTGAACATCAGAACCTTTACATGGTGCAAGCAATGACAACGAGATGTTTGCCTCGCCCGCAGGTGATTGTGAATTTGATTTTGATAGCTCCGTTTACAATGGGTTCTCCGGTTCCTGCACGCGGAACGCATTATCCCCAAGCTGGCCGCAACTTCTATAATGAACTAGAAGATTAAAGCTCCAGTGGCCTTGCGGATCACCGCAGAATGAGCTTGTGCCGGGTGATTAATGATGTACCTTAATCACGCCACGTGCAGAGTCATCAAGCGGCATAGGTATGGGAAGCTTCTTTTTTCTTTTGTTCTGTGACGTTTACCTGATTGAACGCGCGACATAATGCTTGTTGACTTTAGCTTCGGTTCCACAGGGACCAGCCTCAAGATAACAGGAAATTGATTTTGGCGCATCGATTTGCATGCATGATTGAACACGCGAGCCCATTTCGTGGGCGTCCGCGCATGAGTTATTCACGCCGTCTCGACCTAATTAGCCAAGCCGCATGCATTTCGATCCTACCGCAGAGATCGCAATAAGTGACACGAACCCGACTTTTTCCTTGCTTCATCTTTCGTTTACGTCAAGATAAGATGCATGTTGCTGTAGGATGTATGCACATGTACATCGCTCATTTCTACTATGTCACCAACGCCCACTAACCTGTCCCCGCCCTCGCGTTTCGTGCCTGCCGGTTATATGACTGTAAAGGTAGAGCTTATTGCGATCGAACAGGTGGACATGGCGTAGTGCATGTGACAAGGAAAGCTTGGCGCGAAAATGACACTTCGTAAGAGGTTTTATTCGACCAGTCAATGAATTATGCAAGCTTGTATCATGACATAAAAATGTGGTTCTGCTTGTTGGCAAAAAAAGTGCCTGTGAGGTTGCTTTGCCATAAACCCTTTACAAAGATAACCTCTTTTGGCTTAAAAGTTGCCGAAAGGTTGTTTTTTTTTTCATATCTCCTTCATCCAAGGTCGTTAAAGATTTTTTTTTCGTTCCCAGGCTGTCGAACTATTTTGAAAAAGGTGTTATTTAAAACTGAGCGTAAGTGTATGATGTATGCTCAGTTATGCGCATCTGACAATGTCATTCTTTTCATAAACCATATTTTTTTTAGCTTTCGCCAAAGTCAACTTCCCTCATTTGAGCCAAATGTACACATTCGGATAACTTTCAGGCACTTGAATCACTAACACATACTTGAATGGTCCGTAAATTGCTGAATAAACTAAGAAAATGTGAAGCGAAGAAACCTCAGTCAAAAGTTCCGATTGATCAAGGCTCATTGGACTGTTATACTTAAAGAAACCGAAAACATCCGGGTGTGTGCTGCAAATTGTACAATCCAATAAAAATTTATACCAGGACTTCCCGCCGTCATCTGAGGCACCGCCATCATTGACGGAGAGTGGGACGGAACAGGGGGCAATCCCCTCTCCTCCCCCCCCCGCCTCGCCCGAAGGAGCCGGACTTCAAATAAAGTTTATTCATTCATTCATTCATTCCTCGCCCAATTTTCAAGGGTTGGAAAAAGATGGCGTGGGTTAGTGGGCATATCCTCAGCCGACAGAAGTCGGATGAAATATATCGGCAAACAGCAGAATGGGGTATTGAAACTTGATTTTACAATGAAACCTGCATGCCAGGTGTACACGATTTCAGCTTTTGTGACTTATATATTAAAGCGAGAAACTTACGAGAAAAAAAAATACTCTGGAGAAGGCAGGGCTGTAAGTGAAATTACAAATCGTTCTCACTAAACATGCAAATAACTTGGCGTCTCCACAAACGAACGAGCAGGTAAATTAACCAAAGAATTCACTGCACTTGTTGGTGCATACAGTAAATTTTTTGTATGTCTAGTGAATAAGCTTTAATTAAGTCTGAAACCCTATGGTGTGCGAAAATTTTCGGATATTAATTCTTCGGGGAAGCTTCGGGTAGGCTTTTAGAAGCATACGCGCATGTATTTCGATCCCTGTTCAAGCGTCACCTATTATGCCAAGCGACATCTCACCCTGGACACGATCACCACTAAAAATTGTGCTATATATCCCCGGAATCCGTGCAAAAAGGAAAATGCCCCAAGCAGCAACCGATCAGATAGCGTTGCAATATATGTATGAAAAATAGGCTGACGAATCGCACATATTCACAGATGGCTCTGCAACCCAATGTCGATCGTCGTACGGCGTTTTCACGCCCTCTACAGGAATATCCCTCGCGTTTCGCGTAGAGCTAGCGACATCCTCTACGTCAGCGCAGTTACATGACATTCGGGAGGCTCTAATGGTTATACTACGACAGCAGCCGCCAAAACGATGGGTAATATTTACAATTTTAGAGCAGCCCTACAAAGCATGTGGAACAGGCATAAGCGTGGTAATCACCAACCTGTAATGTCTGATATCGCTTATCTTCATCACAAGGCTAAGATTGCTGGACATAGCATTGCGTTCCAACGGATACATGGCCATGCAGGTATTTCGGGAAACGAGAAAGCGGATGAAGCTGCCCGAAATGGACTCCGATACCGGAATTTCAGAAGAATATTTTTTTACCGAAGCCGACACTTCGAACATCGCAAAAATATATGCCTATCAAGAAAAAGACCGCCTTTGGAATTTGCCCCTTCACAAAGACAACTTTCTGCATTGTATTGACCCAGAAGTGAGAACGAAAATTTCCAATTCACTCCCTCGCCACCTCGAGACGCTATATCATCGTCTTCGGCTGAACGTGGGATACACGAACAGCTTTTTGTACCGCACAGGGCGGACCACTAGTCCCTGTTGTGATAACTGTGGCAGCCTAGAGACAGTGGAGCACATACTATTTGATTGCCCCGTGTACCGCGACGAGAGACAATTGTTTGAAGAATGGACATGATTTGCCACCAACAGTTAACTTTGCGCAACATATTATGCCCAGTGCCCGGACCTTCAAAACAGCGTCAAATTGTAGAGTCATTAGTTAATTAACTGTCCGAAATTGGACTTGTCGGTAGGCTATAATGATAGAATACTTCACATAGGAAAATCTTAACTTACGTCACACCCTAATTGCAAATACTTTTATGAGGTTCACTTGCACATTTCATATTACTTTATATTCTTTTTTATCATTATTTTCTTCTCCCTCTTCTGAAATCTTTTTATCCCCTCCCCATCCCATACAGAGTAGCATGCCAGCGCTATATAGACGCCGGCAAAAATATGTTTTTCTAATAGAGAGTCTCTCTCTCTCTCTCTCGGAAAGCAATTATTACGAGCAAATCGTCGCAACAAATCAGAGCCAACTAGCCCGATTCTTCCGCTAGTTATTTATAGGATTGATCCATTATTCCTTAAAAGGGAGGTTATATTTCATATTCTCCTTGCGGTAATGCTATCACATCACATGTGTGCTTTAGCTGCACCACAATCTGTACCTTATGAGCTCGCCTACGCAGTGCATTTTTCATTTATAGCTACCTCATTACATTTTGATGATATTCCACTTCTCGGAAAGATGGGCTTGGTGAGACATGATGAGATTTTTATTTCTCTTGGGCACGATGCAGCTTTCAGCCCATTCAAAATGAGTTGCTTTTGGTGTTCGTGTAATTGATTTCTGCGGGCGCACTCTGACAAGCACTGCGCTAGCCGCAGCAGCTTTGCCGTTTCTTCTGTCGTGCATTTCTACCCATACAGCGGCTGCATTCATTTACATCCAGATGCCGGATGCAGACGTCCGGGTATTGGTTTTCTGCGGAGATTGTTTGAGCGAGTGCTTCAAAAGAGTACGGATCTCTTTCAAGCGTAAAACTACAAATGATATGATTTCCATCCAGGCACATCTATACAGCAGGAAATACGCTCGGCCAGACAGAATTGAAAGCAGCACTCTAGATTTATTGATTGCATTCTATCTCAAAAAAGCATGGCGCGAATGTTGAGAGGCTTTGTTCAAACCTTTCCCCTCCCGCCGTTTCGTATATGCACTTTTGCTGCCAGATTATTATATTTCATGGCGTGTTTTTGCCATTACCCTAGCCTAAGAAAACGAATAAGATTCTGCTGGAGAAATCAGTTGGATAAGGCAGAAGCATAAATAAAAAATTGATATACCTAAATACTGTTTTTCGTGGTGTGTAGAGATTAGAATGCTCTTTAAAAATTCAGAGTTGTAGAATATTGCGCAATGAAGAGTTGCTGGTGCCTTATTTATTAGCAGTAGCTTACCTCTATGAACATTAATAACGCATACAGAAAGCCTGGTCGTCTGGAAAAATCATACCTATAAGGCAAACGCAAGTCATGTATAAAAATCCAAATTCCAGCAGTACCAAAATTCCAGCGGTGCCGAAACACAGTAAAAAAGAGGAGGCGGAAGATATTTTTCCAGTACACTCTTCCAGTGCAGCTTCTCAGAAGTTCAAAATGTTATATGCGACAAACATCACCGTACTTTTCGCGCATGTTTAGGAACACCACATGTTCTTTCAAATAATGGAAGGCCCACACTGACGATTACGTAGTGGGCTAGATTTACCCAAAGCACGAAGTTTCTTTCAGTGCTCATTAAGAACACGACATGAGCGAGGCCGGATGGTAATGATCACTTCCGAACTTTAAGTTTTGCGATTTCGACCTGTTGCATTTAGAGCTATTTCGTAAGATATTTATAGTAGAATCAATTATTGGCCACATCACATGTTTGTGTGGGCCCACGTTAGCATGGGGTGCTAAGTCGATTCAGAACTTCGCGTGAATACCCCCCCCCCCCCCAAAAAAAAAAAAATTAAGTTTATTCGAACGGGTGCCGCAATGTGGAAGATTGTTTAGGTAGGTTGTTACACTGAATTATATAATCAATAATTTTCAGACCTCCACATTTAGAAAACACCTTGAGGTGCTGAAGCAGCACTAAATTTCGATTTTTCCGCACGTTTCATAGGGAATAAATGTGCCTATTCAAAGTTAGTGATATAGGCCTGGCCTGTACTTATCACAAGTGCGCCAGAATGGCGCTTGTCAGTCCATCTTCCACCTCCACACTCCTATTTGGCGAGACACATTTCGCTTACACTGGACAGCCAATCAATTTTCCCGGTTTACTCGTATTTTTGAATGTTTTTTTGTTTATCTCATGTAGTGATGCAATTGGGCTTCCAATTTTAGTCAGCATGGAAAAATTCTCGCGATTCATTACCGCAGAATTTATAGCTGTAGGAAGGCACGGGGCTGTTCTTTTAGTGCACTTTTGGGGGGCAGGGATGTCGTATGCGGTAGTATGCTGTTGTTGTCGCTTGGCGTAACGCTCCATGCGTGGCATATTGAGCGTGCGCTCGCGCCAAGGAAAGTACTTCCTCTTGTTCTTCGAGTGCCTTTATGATGATCACTTATCATCATCAGCAAAAAAAAAAAAAAACTAGTGCTCATGGCGTAACGCAGGCAAAACCACGTATAAATATAGAAAAAATGAAGCAAGTGCCAAATAGAAAGATAGAGAAAGGACAAAAACAGGAATGAAAATAGAAATACGAAGAAAGAGGAAATAGATAAAAAAGAAAGCAAGAAATAAATATAAATAAATCGAGAAAGAAATGCAGAAAATAACGGAAAAAAAGGAGCAAAAGAAAGAAAGAGAGGAGGAAAAAAAACGAAGAGAAAGAAGGCAGCTTCGCACTAGGGGCTTGGCACTTCTAGTGTGAAGGTGCCTTCATTTTTTTTATGTTAGCGTGCTGCGTCAGCGATCTAGTTTCTGCAACATTTTTTTTTACGAAGCCTTATCTAATCACTAACGCATATAGCTTTGTTTTTTACAGGACTCAGGTTTTTTTTATCTTGCCGAAAGGAAGCATTATCTATTCCATAAAAATAAAGAGGCACAAAATAATTTTTCAAGATTATTACATCCGTCTAATCGGCCCGCTGTCTGTAACTGAGTTTTTGTACCCGAGAAAAAAAATCTAAGAAATTGACCGAAAAGAGGGTACCTAGGATTCCCCTCTGAGCTCAATTTCTAGGCGTTTTGTGTTCATTCTGCTCGACATACATATGAGCAAAAAATAGCAGATGGAACGCGGGAAGCTCTTCAAGATACTCCCTCTGGGAGGTGATCTTCATTCTTTCTAATCCTCCGTCGGATAGCTAACATGCCCGTTAAGAAATTTCTATAAATATGGCGAACGAAACAGCGCCGTAGTCGTGGATTCAAACGTTACGACATTCGCCTACCGCTAATTGATTGCTCGAGCGCTCCCGGTTTTGTTGAACGAAGAATCTGTGTATTCTTTTTCGGTATCTGTTCATTAGGACAAAACGTGCCGCAATTTGTTCTCCCATTTCACATCTGAAAAGAGCTCCTTTCAGCTGAAAATTCGACTGGAGATCCCCGCTGGATCCCGTAGTTTTTCGTTGAGTTGTGTTGCTCTTTGCTTTCTTTTTTTTTTTGCTTATTTCATATCTTATGTTGTGTTCATTTCACTCATTCTGTCATCTGCTTTTCGGAGGCGTTTAGATGAATGTCGGCCCAACATTCCACTGTAAGTTGTTTGCTTGAAGTTTAGAGATTTCATTCCTAACGTAAATAGTTTGGCATTCTCCAGGCGACAAAACCGTCATAAACCACTGAACGGTCATGTGGTCAATAAGGACTGCACAGAACAAAGTATTCGTGGAGCTAACATGGCGAAGAAAACACGTCACAGGCTATTTCAACGGTGTAAAAATATTGCCACGCGCGTTTCTTCTACTGTATTCGGTTTCCGCCCACAAAGACTATCAACAGTACTCAGCGCAGACCGCGCCTTATTGTTCCAGAAGCTTCTCGGTTATAGTAGATCGTTTTGTTAAGATTGCACGCAAGACGCTTACACTCAAGATTATTCCAGAGCTTGCGCGACGACTAGTGATAAGGCTAGAATGTTCGACGCGTGATTTATAAAAGCCGGCGCGTTCCAACAAAGTTCAGTTGATGGACTGCCGACGCTCTGTTCGCCGCTATCAGTGCCAGTGTGTATTGCTGTAATCTGACTTTCCGTTTACCGGCCACAAGTTCGGCCCAAATAAACAGTTTCATTTTGGACCTACCGGCTGCTGCCTTCGTCGACGTCACGACCACGTGACAACATTATGCACAGCAGAATGACAACAATGTTGAAATTTATTTACATTGTTTTGCATGCAGTGTACAAATGAAATTTTGGTATAAAGGAAAGGTGTATATGGGGCCCCCCTTTTGACACGCAGTAGTACCAGTGAGATATACCCGTATTTCGCACCCTTCCTTGCCTTACGTCCGCCGCGGTGGTACAGTGGTTATGGTCCTCGGCTGCTGACCCGACGGTCGCGGGTTCGATCCCGGCCGCGGCGGTCACATATCGATGGAGGTGAAATGGTAGACGCCGCTGTACTGTGCCATGTCGATGCCCTCCACAACGGCGTCTCTCATAATCATATCGTAGTTTTGGGACGTAAAACCCCAGATATTATTATTATTCCTTGCGTTACTTCTTTGCGCTCAGCACTTCCAAGTGACGAAGGGCGTGCTCGCTATCAGCATCACATGATACCAATGATAAGAGTCCAGCGATCGTGCAGTTTTCGTTAAAGAAGCTCTGGCAAGCCAAATAACGGATACTTTTGTTGATATTATGAAACCCCAATTGTGCCCGGTTTTTTTTTTTTGTTTCTTTTTAGTATTGCTTTCTACTCTTAGGCAGCGTGGATTTGAAAAATGTGGACACAAATATATTATTCTTAGAGAAACACTGTTTAGTCGGCACGGGGCAACGTAATTTTGTACGTGTACAGGCAAATACTGCGTGATCGCAGTGTCTGCACAATATTCGGGGAGGTAGGCCTGAAGGCGTTCAAGTTTTGCGTAACGTTTAACTTTCGTTGAAAGCGTGCAATGCTGTCCAGTTCATCCGAAAACGGCAGTGCAACCGACTGTCATGTGCAAGATACATGGGCAACCAGAGCTTGCCCATCAGGTACACCGTGAGTTATCCGGCTAAATAGTATTTTCAAGTCTTCTTTCTTAATGCTGAACAGTGGTCCGTGAAATAAATTAAGAATATTATTTGGGCTTTTGAAGTTCAAATGTCAATTCTTTATTTTTCTAAATATATGTGGAATGGTTTTCACGGCTAAAAGCTGCGGTCTGCAGTTTCACAGAGTTTCGGAAACCAAAAACACAAGGTAGGTGTTGACTTCACGGCATACGTGGCGCCCGACATTGGCGTACATGCTAAATGAAGAGAAGAATGTCAGCAGCCAGATGATTATCGGAGTAATGGGTCGACAGAATAGTTAAGAGTGAAAAAAAATTTTTGAGCAGCTTTTATTTTACATACAAGTAGAAGAGAGTAAATTTGTTTACAATACAATAACTAAATAAATAAATAAATAAATACACAACACACTAAAGATGATGACGAGATGTATTTTAACTACACAAGAAAATTACACAAGCGAAAAAACATATTGAAAAGACAAATATTTGGGGACGCTTAATCTTCGCCTTTAAGAGTTGAACGCGATAGCGATATCCTGTCCCTTCAATCACTTAGTGCATACTATGTAATGGGTAGCATGCTTTAAACCAGGAGCAATTATGCGCGGCAAATGTGGGAAATGTTTTCGAACTTGCTATGCACCCACTACGTGGTGTTAAGGGAATACGCGCAGTAAGGTATGGGCCGTTTGTAATGGGTGGCTGGCTTTAACCTATGAAATCGTTATGATAGTCACATATTCTGACGCCCGATGGCAATGTACGCTTGTACCACGCAATATTCCTGGGATATTACATGTTATATTGCGACGCCTATATAAAGGATGCTTGCGTTTGCGAAGCATGAAAGATATTTTCACTGCATTTCCAAGCAGAGGAAGTTATTTTCAGAGTATTTTCTAGCAGAGGGATGGCTGTGTGGTAGAACACCTGCTTGACACGCAGACGACCCGGGTTCGATCCTCACTCGGACCCGAAAATTTTTATTATTTATTTTATTTGCATCTTTCTCGATTTTTCGGTCACGGACAAGATGATTATTTTTTGCTCACTACCAACGACGCCGACGCCGACACCGTCGCCGACGACGGAATTTCTGCGAATCGAGCTCTTTAACGCTATCGCGTTAAAAAAAGCAGTTCTGCGCTTCTACCTGCCAAAACCACGATTTGATCATAAGGCACGAAGTTGTGGAGGTCTCCGGAAATTTTGGTCACCTGAGCTTCTTCACGGGCACGGACATCGCACAGTACAACGGCTTCTATCATTTCGCCATCATCAAAATGCGACGAGCGTGTGTGAGATCGAAGCCACGTCATTCAGGTGAGCAGCCGAAAATGGTGGGTGAAAGACCACTACGTTTTGCGGAAAGTAATACGTGCCAAAACAAAATGATCTAGCAATTTAAAGTCTCATTTGACTACTTTTTACATAGCTGACTGATTTTTTTCACCTATTTCGTTTCAAAATATTAAAGTAAATTTAGGGCGCTCAGGTAGCGTGGGTGTGTGCAAGGGTAGGGGTACTGTGGAAAAGCCATTGGAAGAAGCTGGACTACTGCGACTTCCCTGCACACATTAATGAACAAGATACTCTAGATCTACATACATATAGAACATCAATAGCGCGTGAGCAGCTTTTCCATGTAATAACCACAAGTAATCAGATAGTGATCATCCGGACTGAAATAGCGCAGAAAAGAATTCCGCTTGTACAATTGTTTGCTCCGGCAGCACCCCTGTTCCAAGGATTTTTCATCGCTTCAGGAATCCATATTTGGCTGAATTTTTACCTTGTCAAAACCTAACCATACACTGCGTTAACTACATCAAAGAAAAGATAAACAAAATTCACTAATGCTGCGGCACGGTCTTTACTAAGAACGCATGATAAATTGAAACCACCCATTGGAATGCAGCATCAAATACTGACGATGGATGCGTAATATCAAGAAATACCTAACGACAGCCCAGAACTCTCTCTTCTATGTTTCAGTATCGCGGTGTACTGCGTAAGAATACGCAGAAGCCGTGCGTGCCTGGACCAAAGTCGATTTTCTCTTGTTATGTGAATGGCTGCAGGTCCGAGTACCATGAGGCTGCGATAAGTTCAATTTCTCTCTTATTTTCCTGTTCCTTTCTATGTTTCAGTAAAACCTTTGCACGGGAGAAAAATCACGCTCGTACGAGAAGTTTCCGTGATTTCCAGGAGTTCCAGTTTTCTGTTCCAGTTTCCAGAAGTTCCGGGAAACATAATTTGTGGTTATTCCGCTTACTTTATGACCACCTTAAACGCATTCTACTTGCTAAGAGAAAATATAAATCAAATAAGTACCTTAAATGAGTTTACGCGCTTCTACTACAGTGCACCTTCTACTTTTTTTTTCTCTTGGCTTCCCTTCTACACAGAAAAAGTGCCGCAACGCGATTGGGACTTGTAAAAACTGACATTTGTAGGCGGCGCAATATATATATATATATATATATATATATATATATATATATATATATATATATATATATATATATATATATATATTAGATAGAGAGATGCAACTATGATGGCTGAGTAGCAAGCAAATGTGGCAAAGCATAGAGCTGATCTTCCAGTACAGCGGCTCCCTTCACTTGCAGGCGGGCTTCTCCTAGCAGCGTTAAGTGGCTTCGTACATCACTGCTATGTTTATCACAGCCAGATCGCCCTAAAGGAATTCTTTCTCAGTGTATTGTCCTACC
>JALIZH010024711.1:0-13081 GCA_030522465.1 Rhipicephalus appendiculatus | reverse complement strand
TGAATTGTAACGTTAATGTAACGACACGTTCCAGTTTTGGAAATGTAACTGTAACGAGTTCCTTTTGCATTTGAGGAACTTGTAACGGGAACTCGTTCCGAAATTGTGAAGGAACGAGGAACGAGCTTTCGTTCCTGTTTTAGAGCAACGTGTACAACACCGGTTTATGCTTGGCTGCTGCTAGGTTTTGCTAGATTTTGCTAGGTCTAAACTTGGCTACTGCTACATTTTGCTAGGCTTTGCGAGGCCTAAACTTGGCTGTTGCTAGGTTGTGCTACGCGCGAACATGGTTACTTCTTTGCTTTTTTAGGGCCCTCAGATCGACCATTTTGGCTGTTGCTATGTCTTTGCGCGGCAGTACAAACTTCAATTTTTTTTATTTGAATGACAGCGACACAGCTTCAAGTGATTCACTCTTTATATAGCATTACCAATCCCTGTCACTTACTTCGTATTAAAAGTCTCTGTACGCCTCCCCATCATCTACGTCAGTCTGTGTAACGTTGCTCCATAGACGCGCGACCGTCAACTCCTCGGCAAATCATCGTCGCCATTAAAGGCTTCAATCAGTTCATCTTGTTGCGTTTCTTGTTCACCCGGTTCGACCCGTACAAAGTTTTCCGCCACAAAGTTGTCGTCCGGCGAGAAACTATGCGGCGGCTGCTCCTCGGCGCGGCGGTGGCTTGGCTATTTTTAGCAAAGGTGGCGCGCAGCTGTGGCGATTACTATGGCAACGGCGCAGCAAGGTTTGGATAGCGTTATTTTCAGAGTTCTCAGGTGAGAAGGTACGATATCGTTTTCTAATACTGCAATGTGATGAAGGACGCGTTTCATTTTTTTAGTGTATCACGCACACGCCTGACAACATAAAGCTGTTATTCAACCCCCGAACGGATATCCTGCATCATCATGAATCTGGTGTTGAGGCAGTGTCGGTTCCATAGACTTTTATGGGACAGATAACTGACAATAAATGGGAGGAAGAGGTTGTTTGCGCTGGTACCGTTCGTCACGCTTGCGAAGGTGTGAGTTCATGCACCTGCCTATTTTTCCACGGATCGGCAATTCCATTCGAAACACCATAGGTCGAATTACGTGCGCAACTGTCCCGAGCAATTAAACTTGCCTTGGAGCGAATGACATCGAACACGTGAATAAAAAGGGCGGTGTTGACGACACTTACACACAGTGCAACAACGTTGGTGACTTGGTAAGTCTCCGTGATATTGTTTCCTTTGGTATAGACTTTCCGCATCTCATTTAACATATATCGCATGTTTCCAGTGTAAACTTCTCTTCTCGTCCCCTTTTCTTTCTTCACATTTGCATTACAATTAATTTAATAACATCCCCTATAATTTCCTTGGCATCATTGTCTGTTAGTTGTCATTCATATTATATCGAACAAAGAAAAACTAGCCTTTAAAGTTCCACTTGTTTCTTTCATTCATAGCGAGGATCTCGTTCTGGCAGTCTTGATGCCTTCAGGTAGTGTGCGAGGGATTATTGGTCAGCTGTCAGCTCGTAATAATATCAGGTGCTACGTGACGCCAACAGACAGAAAAAAGAGTGTCCCCACACTCGCCGTCCCGGCTGCTAGCGGCGCTGACTAACACTCCCAGGTTTAAATGCACATATATATTCCATAAAGCCTACGGGGGGAATGTCCACCGCTGTAGCTCAGTTGGTAGAGCAACAGACGCATTATTCGAAGGTCGCAGGATAGGTCCTTGCCAGTGGCAAGTTATCTTTTCGGCCACTTTCCTTTTTTCACATTTACGTTGCAATTACTTCTAATAATATCCCCTATACTTTCATTAGCATCACTCCCCGTTAGTTCTCAAGAATATTGTGTCTAACAAAGAAAAACAAGCCCCTAACTTTCCACTTTTTTTAACATCTAAAACCAGACACAAACGTGGATCTCTACGGTAAAGTAATATATTTGAAACACCACTTCTTGAAGCATATCTGCAAAGCGATGGCGCGTTAGTGGACCGGCGCACACTGCATGCTTCGGCCCTCCCCAGGTGTCACGTTAGTGGAGCTGAAACACCCTTCCCTACAAGCCCCTTGGCCACAATTTTTCAGTTCTGTTCAGATTTTCTTTGTTTCAAATGAGACATGACAGCCAACATGGACGCCTTGCTGAAGCGGAACCTGAAGGCAACATCTTGTTTAATGTAGAACCCATGTGGTTCGCGAAGTGACTTTTGCGCCGAAGCATCAGATGAAGAACACGACGACGGTGAAGATGAGGACGATGAGAGCACGTGCCCGTTCGTAATGGAGATCATTTTCTGTGCACGGACAAACGGAAATTATATCGTCCTTGTTTCTGGTAGTCGGCATTTCTGCAAACTATTGCGTGTACGCAGGTCGAAAGCACGATTCATTTTGTGAGTCCATTCGAAGGACATATGGCTTTGGTTTCGCTGAACTAGTTCATAGAAGCTTACCATGTATTATTTATATTGAACAGAAATGCCCCGCCACGGTGGTCTAGTGGTTATGGCGCTCGACTGCTGACCCGAAAGTTCGCGGGATGGAATCCCGGCCGCGGCGGCTGCATTTTCGATGGAGGCGGAAATGCCCGAGACCCGTGTACTTAGATTTAGGTGCACGTTAAAGAACCCCCAGGTGGTCTAAATTTCCGGAGCCCTCCACTACGGCGCCTCTCATAATCATATCGTGGTTTTATGACGTTAAACCCCAGATATTATTATATTGAACAGAAATTGAATTGCAGTGCGGGCAACGTTAGGCGTGGTGCTTTTCTTTTTTCTTTTTTTTTTTTGTGGCTGGACGTCTTTTCTGTAAAATCCGTTTTTTGTAAGATCTGTTGCGCACCCTGTGTAGAGAATATGTTCCCGCGTACTAATCGATCTATGCGTGCCCCTGCTTCCCCGTCAGTATGGGTCTCGGGCCATATTTGCGTGGCGGGTACATGATAATTTAAATCGCTAAGTTCATTGAACGCGTAAAATATTTATCACGCTCACTGATAATCCGAAGCAGCGGGGCGCGATTTTACGATCGCAGTGTTGGGCAATAGACAGGACCGCCAAGAGAATGTGCGAAATTGTACGCATAGAAATGCAGGCGAAAGGAAGGCGCTTCATTAGTTACAGGTATATCATTCCCAGTATTCAATTTCTGTGTGCTACTGAGGACCCTTATGAAATTGTTTGACGCACAATGCCCAATGTTCTCGTTATTTCTGCTCATTTTATTCTCTTGAACCTCATTACCTGATGTGCATCCGTTGCATCTTGAAGGAACCCACGAGTAATCTCTTGTAGTTCCTGCATTTTGCTTTCATTTTGATGACATTTTGAGATTATTGCTTCTACGTCACTTGGGGTTATGCTAATTGGGATGTTCTTTCGGGAGAAGGCATTCTTTACTTCCATTGGTCCATTGTTAAGCTGACTGCGTGTTTTCCAATGCTTGCAAAAGACTGTACTTTTTGACAGCTCAAGTTGAAAGCCATCTAGTGCTACCAACCAACATGTGCATTCACCAGGTTCTTTCGTCAATCCAGCCAAACGTCCGCTTATAATTTTGGTTAAAGTAGGTTACAGCTCGCAAACGCTGAAATTTTCAGGTTTCGGGTTGGCACTCCTCACAGACGATAAAATAATGCACACGCGCTCTTTACTTTCTTGTTTCATGTCACCGCCCTATTACAGTGTAACTGCTGCCTTGCACAAAGCGCCCGATCGACTGGCAAATACAGCTGTGCACGGGCCAAATTTTAGAACCCGAGCCCAGGCCCGGGCCCGCTTACTGCGTCGAAGGCCCGCCCGAGCACGCCGCTAGAAGGCTGAGAGCCCGCCTGGCCCGGCTCGACGTACAAAAATAAAATCGCGGGCCCGGCCCGGTCCGGCCTGAAATTATGAAGATTTTCTGCGGAGACAAGATGTCGTTTTCCAATAATGTGGCATTTTATCCAACATATCAAAGTCAAACTTAAGCAAACGACACATGACAGTCACTATATGCAAAGATTACAAGTTTTCGTCTAAAATAAGCTGTCCAATGATTCGGGCTTCAGTGAATTGCGGAGCTCCTGCGCCACATATCCCGCCCAACTGAAGGTCCCTTCGCTGCTCGCACTGGTAGGCGGAATTGCCAATATATTTTTCGGAAGCATAGCAACCTTGGAATATTTAGACCGTTTGTTGTTCTACAATTTTAGTGCCTCAGATGTAGGAGAGGGGATTATTCCTTGTATAGATAATCACAGAGCACATCTTGTGTGACTTCACCCTCTCCCCTGGCGTTTAAAGTGACTAAAGGAAAGGAGAACCAAGAAAGAGGTTGGGGGTGGTTGCGGAGAAGGCGCTACGCGGTGGAAAACAGTTCCGGCACAACGTCTATATCTTGGGCTTGATTCAGGTTTTGCATTTGGCGCGGCCCGCCTGACAAAGAACAATGTAGCCCGAGCCCGGCCCGGGCCCGAGACGAGAAGACGTCGGCCCGCCCGAGCCCGGCCCGCGGGCCGGGCCGGGCTCGGGCTTTCGGGCTATCCGAAGCCCGTGCACACCTCTACTGGGAACTATCTAGGAAATGTTAGAACCTTGCGATGATATTACGTGCACAACGCGAACATTAAAGTGAGTTCCGGAACTTACGCGGCCGCTAGCGATAACTCTGGAATCTTCGATGACACATGTCAGCTTGTCAGTTTATCGACGGCCGACGCTCTGTTCGCCGGTGTCAGTGTACAGCGCGCATTGATTGCTGTAGTTTGAGTTTCCATTTTCCCGGCCGCAAGTTCGGCTAAATAAAGAGTTTTATTTTGGACACGCCGTCTCTGCCTTCGTCAACATCACTACCACTTGACAATATGTCGCTTAAACGCAGCATAGACGAACTTTATTTACTTTGTTAGTGCTCCGAACGTTAGGCAATATATACCGGCTACTCTGAACCATCGCTTTCGCAGTCTCAATAGATACCGCGCATCCCGTTAAAAATATTCGTTTCGTTGAGAGAAAGAGACATGTTAGGCGTTTAGAATGTTTTCCCTCAACCTGTTTACATTTTACTTGCCTGAAGCCGTTTACTGTTACGAGATAACTGTTAGGTAGAATATTAATCAGGACTAACAGACCATGATGCCAACGGAAGTATAGGGGATGTTATTAGAAGTAATTGTTATGTAAATGTGGAAAAAGAAAAGTGGACGAAAAGATAACTTGCCACTGGCAGGGTCCCTGCCGGTGGCAAGTTATCTTTTTTTAGACATAAGGACTTTCGCACTTTCGCATTGTGAAATTGCCACGGTATTCATCGCGCACGGAAATATGTATGATTTTTCGATACAGTGAAACGACGGCGAAATCGACTCAGTCGCTGAATAAATAGTGATAATGCGCTCATTTAGTAATGCAGCCCATAATCCAAGCACTACGGGTCGAACAGCCTTTTAAGTAAACACTCAAATTTGTAGTTCTTGAGTCTCGCTAAAATAAATATAGTGATGATTACGGGGAATCTTTAAAACTTGGTAAAAATCAGCTGCCGGCGAATGCTCATTGGAACACATATCGATGTTGAATGAAGCTCTGACGCGGTGGCACCATCCACTGACCAGAGGGAACTGGGTTGCTCACCGTGGCCCGTCTCAAGTTCGCTGACATTGGCACAAGGAACACGCAGAAAAGAGACGCCCGCACGCCTCCCCCCTCTAGCCCGTACACAGTCCGCCCACTCAAGCAGGGTAGAGACGCGCGCATCGCGTTCCGTTTTGTATGGGCCCGTCGCAATATCGCTTTTTTAGGAGCGAAACTCCTTATGCCCGCACCCTGCCGTCGCCGTCGAAGCTCACTCAAGCATCGCTTTAGGTTGCAGTGGCCGGTGATTAAAGAGGAAATGTTTAGGCCTTGAGCGGTTTGGTTCTAGCGCACCAGAAATTCGAGGTTAAAGGAAATAAGCTCTGTGCGCAACTGGTTATAAAGGTCGCCTCCACTTTCACCACCTTTATCGTGGATTGCGAAATGACAACCACAATTCTAGCGCACACGGGCGCTTTTTCGAAGGCAGTAGCAGACCCTCTCCCCATCCGGCCCCGGCGCAAAGACAATGAAACAATGCGCGCGGCGTTCCGTCGTTGCCGTCGAAGCTCCCCGCCGCATCACTGCTCGTGCCCTTCTCCCACCTCTCTCCCTCTGCCTGCGCTGCGCGCGCCGCACACTCACTCGCTCAGTCGTTCCCGCCACTGAGCACAGCAGACACTCTTCCCACCCGCTCCCCACCCTACCGCCTTCATGAAAGCCAGCAGCGAGATCAAGCGCATAGTCGCTTGCGTCCCATTTCTAAGGAGCTTCTTTTATCGGTTGTATTCGTACACGGAACAACTGCTCGATTTTTGTCCGCTATGCTGTGCGTTCTGGCGCTACAGTCACTGTAAAACTGCACTGCACGGTACCTGCGTAAATACCGTTTCGAATTGAGACAACGGCGCAAGAAGCGTAAGAATGTAGAAAAAAATTGAAGGACACTTTGCAAATTCCAAAGTGTGTTCGGCGAAAGCCTGTGGCCATTCGACTGACTATGCTTCGTCTTTTTGTGTTTTTTTTTAAAATGAAAGTGTTTTATGCCGGGCTCCACCAAGACCTCAGTGACGTGTTTCCGTCACGGAAATGACGAGATATACACAGGATCAGAAGACAAAGAGTTCCGTCAACGTGAGTGGACGCACGACCTGTCGGTCCATGACAACAGATGCCGGGCACGCTATCCAATGCGCCACGGTCACTTTTAAAGACGATAGTCTTTCTTGGGATACTTAAACGCAAAAAATTTTGGTCTGTATGTCTGTCCTGTCTGTTTGTCTGTCGGTAACCCGATTCAGCTTCTCGGCCAAAGTTTAACTTCTTTCTGAACGCCCAGCCATCTTGAACTGGTGTTCGCGTTCATATTTGTGAACATATTCGATCAAAAAGCAAATACTACGCATTCCTGAGGCACAACATTAATATGTAAGTGTCAGGACGTGTGTTCTTTATTAGAAAATACATAGGTACGCAATTCTAAAGACCCTAATGTTTTTTAGGCTGTCTCAGGCAAGGCAAAACATAGTAGTACGACCGGCACAAGACTATCGTCTTTCGACGACATTTGCAGCGAAGCACGCAGATACGCGGCCAATTTTTTTTCCTTGTTGCAACTGCGCCACGGTCACACACTCTGTGAGCTTTACAAACGCGTCTTTTATATCTAACACTGTCCGCTCGCAGTGCTCTTGGTAAAGTAAAGTAATGCATCATGACCGTGACATCCACAATTAGTTCCTTCAACGCGTCGTTTTTACGCGTCCGTCCCATTCGGTGCGTTTCCAATAGAAGTGCAATTTCGTCGACGCCTTAAGAAACCGCCAGGTGGCGACCTTACCCCAAGCTATAATACAGGAAAGTGGCGCGACACAGGAAAAGGACGGAGTCGAGGGGACAAGTACGGGTGCACGAGTCGAGGGAACAAGTACGGGCGCACAATGCGCCCGTACTTGTTCCCTCGACTCTGTCCTTGTCCTGCGTTGCGCCACTTTCCTGTATTATAACTATGCACCAACTAGTCCGGCAACATGTTTTATCCCAAGCGTTGGTCTCGCTCATAGCATCCATCCATACCTTGTTCATCCATCCATAACTTGTTCTTCTGAAGGTAAAATTATCGCTGTATGTTCAGATAAGTTAGCGATTACCACTACTAGTTCTCAGTTTGAACGTATTCACCGGCTGGGTAAATTTGCTTCAAACAAATGTAGGCCGATAATTGCCAAGCTTACGTTTTTTAAGGACAAGCAGGCAATCCTAGCCGGTGCCCATCGGCTGAAATATACTGGCATCTATATTAGAGATTTTTCGCAAGCTACACGACAAGCGCGTAGGAAACTGCTTCAGTTTGCTAAGGAACGTAATTGTCCTTTCAAGCTGAATGTCGACAAACTTCGTATCGACAATAGTACATATATCTATGATTCTTGTTATAACACCGTAGTAACTGCTAGATAGCTAGTTGCCGATGTACGCAGTGCTAATGTTCAGCGGCCACCTACTGCATGCGCTCCTTCACATTCAGTATCATTTACGAATATTCGCAGTTTGTTACCGAAACGTGTCTTGCTTGATTCGTATCTTGATGACAGTAAATCAGATGTTCTGTTGCTAACCGAGACTTGGCTACACGATGACGTATGCGACTCTGAGCTATATCATACTTCAAATCAGTATTCCATTTACCGCCATGACCGGGCACACAAAAAGGGTGGCGGCGTGCTGTTAGCCATCAAACGAACTATACCTTCCTTTCTTGTTGACACTGACACTACCCTTGATATAGTCTGGGTCGCTTGTCCTACCTTATCTGGAAAATTATTGATGGGTGTATGCTATCGCCCACCTGCTTCTGACCGCCTTTTCGTATCTGACCTTCACAAAAGTATTTCCAGGGCTCTCGACCTGTTTCCAACTAGAAAAATTTACTTATTTGGCGATTCTAATTTTCCTGATATCAATTGGTCCCGAATGTCTTCTTCGAGCAGTGCGTCAAGTGAATTCATCGAGCTATGTTCTGACTTCAATTTCACCCAACTTGTTTCAGAGCCCACTCGCGATACTAATATTTTAGATCTTATTCTTACAACTGAGCCACACACCATAGGCCCCGTTGTGCAATTAGACGGCTTTAGCGATCACAACCTTCCGCAGTTTTCAAATTAATATTCCACTAAAATTTCCGGGTGTTCAGCGTAAGGTAATCATGGATTATAGTGGGCAAATTACGATCAAATGAACGCTGAACTGGATGTCTTCCTACATAATAAATTTCTTGCCTCATTCACCAACAGGTCTGTTCAAGATAACTGGAATTCCTTTAGAAATATTATGGCGCTCCTCATAGATAAATATGTGCCACTAATAACGATCTCTAATGACAAATCCAACCCATGGTTTAATAAATCGCTTAGATCGCTACGAAATAAAAAAGAAAAGGTTATATGCCTCTGCTAAAAGGTTATCATCTCCTAAGTCATGGTCTAAATATAAAGAGTGCTTAAAATCTTACTGCCTTGCGATTAGTGAAGCGAAAAAGAAATATTTTTTCCGCCGACCTGTCTTCACTTTTGCACACTAACCCTCAAAAGTTTTGGCGTGCCATTTCACCTGACCGTGGCAGTGACACTATTACATTGCATAATGCTGATAATGTTCCTGTCTCCGCATCTGAGTGTGCTTCAACCTTCAATTCGTTTTTTGCTCGGTTTTTACTAATGAAGACTTTTCTTCGGTTCTCTGTGTCTCTGATTCTGAGTACTGATTCATGTCTCCTATCACTTACTGTTGAAGGCATATGTAAACTTATACACGGTCTGAAGGTGTCGACATCGCGTGGTGTTGACAATATTAATTCTAATGTCCTTAAAAACACATCCGCTTCCTCCAGTCATATTTTATGCTACATTTTTCAACAGTCTTTATCTACGGGTCAACTTCCCACTTACTGGAAGTTAGCAAAGGTTATTCCGATATTTAAAGATGGTAACAAACAGTCACCCGGTAACTACCGCCCCATTTCGCTAACATGCATCTGTTGCAAGCTGCTTGAACACATCATCGCCTCCCATATATACAGCCATCTTGAGTCAAATAACTTCTTTCTAAATCAGCACGGTTTTCGAAAAGCCCTATATTGCGATACTCAACTATTAGAATTTACGTCTGATTTACATAACGGCATGAATAATAATAAAATTATTGACTGCATCTTTATAGACTTTGCGAAGGCCTTTGACAGAGTTGCCCACTGTCGCTTAATAGCTAAACTATCTGCACTTAGACTCGACTCATCAACATTATCTTGGCTTCGCAATTTTTTATCCAATCGACAGCAGTTCACTTTCGTCAATAATTTTAGGTCGCCTACTTCATTTGTCACATCAGGTGTGCCCCAGGGTAGTGTACTAGGCCCTCTTCTTTTTCTAATTTATATTAATGATCTGCCTTGTAACATTTCTTCCACAATTCGTCTTTTTGCGGATGACTGCGTAGTCTATAGAGCTATTAACTGTGAAGAAGACCACGTAATTTTACAAACGGACCTCGACGTAATAAATCAGTGGTGTGACCGTTGGCAAATGACGCTTGACACATCTAAGTGCTGCATTCTTTCTTTCACCCGTAGGAAATCGGTTTTTAACTTTCCTTATTCCATCTGTTCAGATAAAATTCCCCGTTCATCTACTTACAAATATCTTGGTGTTCATCTTTGCACTAATCTTGCCTGGTGTACTGACATCGAGAAGATATGCGCGAAAGCAAACAGAACTTTGGGAGTCTTGCGCCGAAATCTGCACCATTCCCCATCTACCATTCGACAACAGGCCTATCAAATGTTTGTACGCCCTCAGTTGGATTACGCTTCGTCGATCTGGTCTCCTCATCAACAATACCTAATTGATAAACTGGAATCCATCCAAAATCGTGCATCCCGCTTCATAACTTCAAAGTATAGTCGCTATTCCAGCGCCACCCAAATCAAACGCGATATTTCCCTCACTAGCTTGGATTTACGCCGCTCTGTCACCCTTCTTTGCCTCTTCTATAAGTACCATTGCAACTCGTGGACCGGTCGCCTCTCGCTTGAAATTCCTTCGCGTACATCTAGTCGACTTCATAATCATCCCAGTTTCAGACGCATTTTTGGCCACACTCAGTCATTCAATAATTCTGCATTGCCGCGCGCCATAGCACTGTGGAATACACTTCCAGATCAAATCGTCTCTTTAAGAGATCCTGCCAAGTTTCGTGAGCAATTACAAGTTTATGTGTTCCCTTGATTTTGTATAATGCTGTTTTTTTTTTCATTTTGCATTTTACTGCATTTGCTTACATTCTTTGTTCTTTTCCCTTCCATTGTAAAATGTTCATTGTTTCTTCCTTAATATAGTTTCTTCTTATGCTTCATTTTGTGATTTTTTTCTGTAACCCCCCCTACTCAATGCTCCTCTGGAGCCTGTAGGGAACATGAATAAATAAATAAATAAATAAATAAATAAATAAATAAATAAATAAATAAATAAATAAATAAATACCGAAAATAGCTCTGCGACACCCGCTTGCATTGCCTGGCTGTAACTCCGCGTTCCCTACTTACACTTGCCCCGCGAAGAAACGCAGCCGGCCAACAGGGAAAACACGACGCGCGTTGCGTTTCCCTCTATTTGGGCGGTGGTGTTAAACTCGAGCATGCCGCGAGTATGCTACCTTAGCCCAAGTTCGGCGTCCAGTAAATCACGCTCTTCTGGCTATCACATCGCTTTCTCCGATTCCGCTCTCACCGTTAACTACTAGAGCGACCACAAGCATACATGACCACAAGGGTCTGTTTAATCATTAATCATGGGCGTTAGTAGTCGGGATGGAGATGTGTCACTGAGCGTCAACGTGGATGCACCCACGTTAAACGGTGATATACCTGTGAAGCACCAATAGACATTGTACCAGCTCTCTTGTATCAATGTACAGTGAACATTCAAGTACTTCTGTAAGGACACGTTTTACTTCCGTGTTGAGCAGAAATCCTATGACGGAGTGATCAACCATGTTTTCTTTTCCTTTTTTTTTGTGGCTGCTGTGCTATCACGTGATCGCTGAGAGAGTGTGAGGGGGAGAGGCCACAGCTGGCACTCGACTCTAGCTGGCACCGTTCCAGGGCACGGACGTAGGGACGGACGGGCGCAAGGATGGGACCTTAAAGGCTTTCACCCTAATAGCGAGCAAAAAAAATTACACCATCTCCCGCTAAAGAGAACCATGTGTAGATGTGAAGCAGCGGGCGCTAACGCTTACACTGGCGGCGGCGTTGACGCTGGCGCTCATCGCAGCGTTGCGCAGGAGAGAAAACTGGGGAGGCGCAAAGCAGGCAGTGATGGAGCAGTGTTTTTTACTGGAACATGCCAATCGCTGCTAATGGGCAATGAGAGACAGAAGACTCCGAGTGTAAGAGGGGAGAGAGGAGGGGAGGCGCATGCGCAGTCAGTGTGTGGTTGCCGCGGGGAGGGATGCCTAGAGGAGAGAGAGGGGGGAGAGGAGGTTTTTTATTTTTATTTTTTTTAAAGGGTTTGCGCATGCGCAGTAAGGGTGGGCACGCGGCACACCACCACCACCACCACCGGATTAAGCTTCGCCATAAGATGCTTCACATCTAAAAGAGCCTTATTGGGCCCGGCCTCCGACTATAGAAGCGAACGCAGGACCCGCGTCTTTTCCATATAGTCCACGCATGCTTGGCAATGCCGTCCTCGCACGACCGGTATGGCGCACGTGTGCCACTTTTCTTCACGCCCCTACTGAGCTGCTACTCGTTCGAACAGCGCAAAGACGATGTAGAGGCCCAAATCGCGCGCTCTCGTGGTTCTTTTGAGTTTTTTTTTTCCATTCCCACGAACTACGCAAAGACGTAGTGGACGAAGTAGACGTGCAGCCAATGCGCTCCAGCTTCCGCCACCCTCTTTATATTATGAGGCGACGTTGTAGAGACGAAGGGGGGCGAAGTAAACGCGGGCTGGCGCGCTAACTTTTCTTGGGGGGTCATTTTTTTCTGTGCCATAATCTTACAACATACATATTTAAGGACTTTCACCTTAAATAGGTATGGCCGACGCTAAACCTACACATCACGACGAACCGTTTAGGGGCGAAAAAACTGGCAGTACTGCTGCTAGGCGGATACCTCGCCCCTATTTTCGGTTTGTAAAACAAAAATGACGTACTGCCGATTAAAAAAAATATAAACGTTTCATCTTTATTGGCAAAGTGCAATTCGCGCATTACTAACATTTGGAAGGGTCAGTGCTTTGAAACGACGTTTCTTACATGTCTTTTAACAGATTCGCGACCAACCTGCATAAAAAGAATACGCAAACCCCACTTCAGAATATCAGCGCAATGACGGGACGCATCGCAGCTGTTTTTCTGATTTTCGTTGCGATTGCTCACGGTGAGTTGAAACAATACCTGTTCTGCCTGCCATAAGAGCACCTTGCCAAAGTGTAACAGAGCAGATGAAGATT
>JALIZH010024710.1:7500-16597 GCA_030522465.1 Rhipicephalus appendiculatus | reverse complement strand
CCTGCATACGTTGTAGCTAACATCCGGAAACGGCTCATCATAGTGTAACGTAATTCCAGGATATTTACACGTGTGTATTCGCGTTTGGCGTACAACTCTTCGAGGCGCTCGCATTCAAAGCGGATGCCAGTAATAGATGTCGCAAGGTCGAAGTAGGAAAGGGACGTTCATTATTGTTCGCAATGCCCACGAATTATTTGCCGCGAGATCGGGCTACAGCTGGCAGCACCTTCGCCGCGTTAGTGTGGATAGCCGGTCCACGGGGAGCATTCAAATGCACAGAGCGGCGCTTCGCTGTGAGCTTTTTGAGCAGAATGTCGGCGAATCAAGCACGTTGACTGGAGCATACTAGCGAAAGCTACATCCTCTATTGCCACATTAATGCACGAAGCCGGCCGCTAGCCTCCCTATTACGTGGGAGAGAAGCGCTATCTGTCAATAAATCGAGTGCTGGCGTTCGGTGACAGTCATGCTTTGCACTGCGCTCGATGTTTCAAGTGCGTAGTACTTTATGGGCCCGGCTTGTCTTTCATTCATAGATCTCACGTGGCATGGTCACCCTCACAAGCAAGCGCTCATTCCAGGCCTAAAACATGGCTAGCCATCTTCAAAACTGGACTAAAATAAACAAACAAGGTCTAGAAAATTTAATTCACAGAAATAGCCAAAAATTAATCGCAATAATCAAATAAAAATCGCTAAAAACGTTGGGTAAACCTGCGGTAGACTCCTGCGCCAGGAAAGGAAGTGCGCCACCACCTTGCAGAGCGCACAATTGCTCCTCCCACTAGCACTTCGCCGGCGCTTTGCCGCTACATCTGAAAGGCGCAACAACCTGACGCAACTCGCTACAGACGACACGTATCTGAACTGTCGTAAGAAACAGGAAGCCGACAAAGTGCATCAAAGGGTAACAACTTGATGAGGGCTACTTGGTTCATATTTAGAGCAAAGAAAGTAACTGCGCGAAAGGAACGAGGACGACGAAGAAACGGAGGCCACGGGACAAGCGCTGTTGCCAACTGAATGTTTACTACAAGAAAACGAGACTTTTATGCACTCTGAGAAGAAACATGCGCACATCAAACACTCTCACAATTGCAATGACAATCTTTCTTTCAAGAATAATATTTTCTTCTGCGATAGTAGAGGAGAGGGCGAACTAACACAATTGTCACCTTCGTAACTGATCCAAAACGCCTCTAAAATTTCTCTTTCTTTCTTAGATTTTCCTTTTCCTATAAACTTTGTTTTTGAAAACATGAGAACAAACGCGCACTTCTTGCAATGGTCAACTAAATGGCTACACTACCCATTCTTTACGTTATTGCCGTGTTGTCGAGCACAGTCATTGAAACACTGTCCTGTTTGACCAATATGCACTTTTCCACAGCTCGTGGGATCTTGATACACCTCATTCCTCGTGCAATCAGTGCAACGGGTTTTATGATTAGTGGTACTACAAAAAAAAAAAAAAGAAAAAAAAAAGAAAAAAAAAACAAGCGGATAAGGGAGCGCCCTCCGTCGTTTCTCAAATGCTGGATCATTGGACACGTAATTGCAATTACGCTACAATTAATAAACCACAAATAGTGTGCCCTATTATTTCCTTGACGGCCATATGGTTTTCATGAGTTGTGGATAATATAGAAAACGAGCGCTTAGGACAATTCCCTTTCTTTCGTAGTTTAATTGCAAACGTTTCGTCCTGGCAGACTTGGGGCCTTAGGTAGCATGCGAGGGTTTACTTAAAGGTCAGCCGCCACTTCGTGCGGACACCACGTGCCACGTGACGACCTCTGGCAAAGAAAAGAGAGAAAAAAATTGAAGGACACTTTGTGAATTCCAAAGTGTGTACGGCGAAAGCGTGGGGCCATTCGACTGACTATACCTTGTCTTTTATCTTCTACACTCTCAGGGGGATAACACACAAACCGAATGTGTGCGTGTTTTTTTTTTAAATTTTTTACCGCGAATCGCAGCGAGACGCGAGACTAATGTTCCTCCGTTCGCATGCGTTAGTATTTTCTCGTGCTTTGCGCATCGTGCATACGCCATCCGCGTTCCAGCGCTTAAATTGACGGACCCTTTGTTAATTCAAGAGTGTATTCCGTGAACGCCTGTGTCCATTGAGACGGCGTCGGTCAGAATGATTGCTTGCGTAGCGTCGCTGTGCCCAGCGTTTGCAAAGCGCGAGCGCTGTAGAGTCCGACGCGACCGGCGTCCGTTTGCGCATCCCGGCAGCCACCTGGTTCCGTGACGGACGGACGGACGGACAGACGGACGGACGGACGGACGGACGGACTGACACCGGACGGACACCGGACGGACGTGAACATGAGACATTAAAGGCTTTCGCCTTACTTCACTGCACACGGTAAACCACTCCTAAATATAACCAAAACGTAAGTTCAATGATCTAAACTAGATAGTCTAGCTCTAACACGGCTGAGTGGCCGAGCGGGGAAGAACTCGAGTTCAGTCTGACCAAAACACGGATGCTTGACTGGTCGAGTTGATGTGGGCTGGCTGGCGACGACGATGCGAGCGGCGGCTGGTGTGCGAGACGTTGAGATGCCAGGGGTAGATGGGGACACGGACGGACGGACGGATGGATGGGCACGGACGGACGGACGGATACGGGTGGACGGACGAATGGACGCGGACGGACGGATGGACGCGGACGGACAGATGGACACGGATGGACGGACGGACACGGGTGGACGGACGGATGGACGGACGGACGGACGCACGCACGGGCAGACGCACGCACGGACGGACGCACGCACGGACGGACGCCGGACGGACGTGAGCATGAGACATCAAAGGCTTTCGCCTTAATACTTGTAAATAGGACTGTTTTAAAACAAAAGTGGCCTTGCATGCCGGGCCGCATGCTCCAAGGTCTCCGGACTTTCGTGGTGGCTTTGGAACCCACGTACCTGGTCCACCAGTCGCAACGCCATCAACAACTAAATTATGGGGACGTGATGTCTTGCTCTGCCACTTAAGAAAAAGTCATACATTTCGAACACGCTAAATAACTGTTGTTTGGTGAGGACTCTCCCGCCTGCAAGAGATGTGGTGAAATGCTCGCCGTCCTCCACGCTATTTTAAAGTGTCTATAAACTGAACCTGAAAGAAAGCAATATTGCGACGTAGCATTTACGCGACCTTTATTAGGCCCCGAAGACACGGCGAAGAGACCACACCCAAGAGCAAAGATCACAGTTCAGGCGAGTTCCCACAACCGAAGAAGAAGAGGCACACACACGATGATGAGCATGCACGAAGAACGGGATTGTGTCTGATGAACGCCCACACTAATATCCCCCCTCACGCAAGAGCGGCCATCCTGGCCGCAGCTTAAAAGCGCAGAAGAACGTCTTGCAAAAGGCTTCATTCGAGATACGTGAACAATCTCGGCAGCGCGGCAGCGGCGGTCCGTTGGAAGAATAACAGGTGCCACGCGATAATTCACGGGTGATGCTTGCTCCAACACAGTGTAGGGACCAATGAAGCGGAATTGAAATTTGTCGCACAGGCCAGGAGTGCGCATCGGTGTGCAAAGCAGCACTTCATCACCAAGGCTGAAAGGAACGACGCGATGAGATGCGTCATATTCAAGCTTACGGTCCTGTTGCCTTGCTTCGGTGTTGAGGCGGGCGAGCTGGCGACAATGATGAAGACGAGACACGTATTCTTCACTGGAGGATGGAAATGATTTAGCGGGCGCAGAGAGGAAAGAGACGTCAAGGAATGAAGAGGGGAAACGACCATGAACGAGGTAGAATGGCGAGTAACCGGTTGTGCGCTGTACGGAGGTGTTGTACGCAAAAGTGACGAATGGCAATATTGCGTCCCAGTTTCTGTGGTCGGGATGGATGTACATGGCGATCATGTCTGACAGCGTGCGATGAAACCGCTCAGTCAGCCCGTTCGTTTGAGGATGGTAACTGGAGGTTGTTTTGTGGGTGGTGCCGGATGCTTTGAGCACTTCGTCGACGACTTGTGACAGAAATGCCTTGCCACGGTCGCTTATGATGACACGAGGAGCGCCGTGACGAAGGATTAGGGCTCGGAGAAGAAAGTCAGCAACTTCAGTAGCTGAGGCAGAAGTCACGGAAGCTGTTTCGGCGTAGCGTGTCAGATGGTCCGACGGCTGTAACGAGCCATCGATTACCTGCGCGAGTCACAGGAAGCGGACCGTAGAGATCGACGCCAACGACCTCGAAATGGTTCCAGCAGACACGGGAGTGGTTGCAGTTGTCCGCTTTGAGGTAACGTCGGAAGCTTTCGACGCTGACAAAGGGCGCACGATGCAACGTACTTCGCGACACTAGCGGACAAGCCCGGCCAGTAGTAGCGACATCTGATGCGGTCATACGTTTTCTGGAAGCCCAGGTGACCAGCAGTCATGTCGTCATGTTATGCCGTGAGGACTTGAGCGCGAAGAGAGCGAGGTAAAACCGGCACCCAGCGCTGACCGTCAGGGTGGTAAATATGGCGGTACAGGATGCAGTTTTCGAGCTTGAAATGTGCCAGCTGTCGACGAAGACGGGCGTTAGGTGGCCGCGAAGTTCCGTCCAGGCGGTCCATGAGGCGCCGACAGTAAGTATCGGCGCGTTGGTGGGATAAAAATGAACTCCGCTCGTACGAAGAAATCGGGTCCAGGGCAGATATGGACGAAACGTGTGGCGAAGGAACGCCCGAGAGTTCATGGCGTACAGAAGAAGTGGCCCCATTATATGGTTCTGTAGGAAGCGGGCAGCGCGAAAGCGCGTCAGCGTCCTGATGTTTTTTTCCCGACTTGTATGTAACAGTGAAGTCGTATTCTTGCAACCGAAGAATCCAACGACCAAGGCGGCCAGACAAGTTCTTGAGTGTCGAGAGCCAGCACAAGGCGTGATGGTCCGTAACCACAGTTAAGTGGCGGCCGTGAAGATAAGGACGAAACTTCTGTACAGACCATACAACGGCTAGGCACTCCTGCTCGGTGATGGTATAGTTTTTTTCGGCGTTTGTCAGTACACGGCTTGCATAGGCGATGACCCTATCACGTGAAGATTCGTCTCGCTGTAGAAGAATACCACCAATGCCTTGACCACTGGCGTCCGTATGCAGGAGCGTGGGCGCGTTTTCGTCGAAGTGGCAAAGGACTGGTTCGGATGTGAGGGCACGCTTGAGATGGTTCAAACGCCGATTCACATTCGGCAGACCACACAAAGGGGACGTTGGATCCGAGCAACTTGTGCAACGGGGAAGCGATTGATGCGAAGTCTCGAATGAATCGGCGAAAACAGGATGCGAGGCCTAGAAAACTACGCAAATCTTTGGCTTTTTCGGGACGCGGGAAGTGTAGGACAGCAGAGATCTTGTCAGGATCAGGGTGAATTCCGTCCTTGCTCACAACGTGGCCCAACACTTTAACTTGTCTTGCTCAGAAAGCGACACTTTTTGGTGTTCAGTTGAAGGCCTGCGTTAGCAAGACACGTGAGAACTTCGTCGAGACGTTGCAAGTGCTGAGGAAAGGTTGACGAGAAAATTACGATGTCGTCCAAATAGCACAAGCAAGTCTTCCATTTAAGGCCTCGCAGAACGGTGTCAATCATGCGCTCGAATGTTGCTGGAGCATTGCAAAGGCCGAATGGCATGACGTTGAATTCGTAAAGCCCATCTGGCGTTGAAAACGCTGTCTTTTCTTTATCGTCCTCGTGCATAGGTATCTGCCAATATCCAGGAACGCAGATCTAGACTCGAGAAGTACTCGGCCCCCTGCAGCGAGTCCAAGGCATCGTCTATGCGTGGCATTGGGTAGACATCCTTGCGCGTGATCTTATTAAGCGCTCGGTAGTCTACACAGAAGCGCACGGAGCCATCCTTTATCCTTTTTTCTTACCAAAACAACAGGGGATGACCAAGGACTCGCCGAAGGACGTATGATCTTCCGTTGCAGCATATCGGCGACGTTTTCTTCAATGACATTCCGCTCTGCTGGTGAGACTCGGTATGGTCGACGGCGTACGATATAAGTGCCGTCAGTCTCTATGCGATGCGTGATTATGGAACGTCTGTCCCAAGGAGGAGGTATGGGCATCCAAACAAGGCCTCATGCTTTTGCAGTAAAGCGAGCAACTCATCCGACTTCGCAGAGGTCAGGTCGGGGCTGATTGTCGAAGCAAGAGCAGAGATAGATGAGGAACGTCCAACAGAGGGAATTTCAGAGGACGCCGGCAGGAGCGGAACAACAGAGAGAAGCTCCGATTCAGTCACGCAAGCCAATGTGGTGCCTTTGGGAATGAGAATTTTCGCGGATGTTTGGTTTGCAGCGCAGAGAAACCCAGAGCCATAGTGAAACCGCACCAGCCCTGAAGCAATGGCAATCCCTCTTGAGAGACAGCGTGTAGATGGTAGGGCAAGCACGTCACCACGGTCAACCACGTCAGACACGATTGTAACAATTCGCTGATGACCAGGGGGGCAGCTCGGTATCTTCTGCAGCAGTCAAGTGAAGTGGCGAATCTTCCGTATGAAGCGCATAGCCGGTCTCGGTCATGTGAATAACACGTTCTCGACAGCATATGGAAGCGGATGCCGTAGAAAGAAAATCCCATCCTAAGATGAGCTGGTGGGCACACGAACTTAGCACGGCGAACTGTATGTAATGAAGAAGCCCATCAATGAAAACGCGAGCGGTGCACATGGCGGATGGTCTAATAGCGTCCCCTTGAGCAGCGAGCAGTGTAGGACCATCATAAGGGGTGGTGACTTTCCTGAGACGGGAACATAAAGAATGAATGAATTACAGACAAACAAGCACCCGTGTCTATCAAGGCGTCCGCGCGTATATCCTTCCACTAAAACCGACACCATATTATACGGACGCACTGGAGGAATTTCTGTCCAGTCGCTCGATGCAGCTTTTCCTCCAAAAGCTGCACAATTTAGTTTTCCGAGCGACTGTCGCGGAATTGCGAGACAGGTCGAAGTGGTGACGTAGAGTGGCGAAGGGGCGATGGCGAGCGCTGTCGAATAGGGTGGTGAGTAGGGGCCCCCTCGGATATCATAGTTGGCGATGGAGAGCGACCTGGACACGGAGCGTAGGAACGGCGTTGGAAAGTGGCCCCAGCAGGAGTGTCATCCCGTTCGTATACGTCGTATCCACGACGCTCGTCCTGCTGACGCTTCCGGCAAAAGCGTGCAATGTGTCCACGATATCCGCAGTAGTAGCAGACTGGACGAGCCGTTCGCCATGGTGGGTGAAAAGGGGTGACTAGGGGCACTGGGTGTCATCGAAGCCAGGTGGGCAGGCATAGGGTGGGCAGGCATCGATTGAACGACGCCTGGTGAACCAGCGGCGGCGACTTGTGCGTACGTTGGCTGGGGTCGAGGGGCCAGAGAGTCCGCATATGCTGGACCAGCCATGTACGCCAACTCCTCTTTGATGACGTCGCGCAGAAAGAGTGCCGGAGGCGTGAGGTGAAATCGGGGTTACTGACAGGCCAAAGGACTGTAACTCTTCTCGGATAATAACCCGAATCATTGCACGCAACGAGGTATCGGCAGTGGTGATGTTTTCGGGCCGTCCGGCTGCAAACGTTGCGACTCAAGTTCCTCAAGGCGTTGGCAAGTGGTGACAACTTCGGCGACTGTTGTTGGGTTCTGGATGGCCAACGCGTTGAAGGCGACATTGCCGATGCCTTTAAGTAGATGGCGAACCCTGTCTGCTTCGGTCATGGTGGTGTTTACACGGCGACAAAGGGCAAGCACATCCTCTATGTATGAGGTGTGAGACTCGCCTGGTTGTTGCTTGCGAGCGTCCAGTGTCTTCTTTGCGAGGGCTGACCGGAACAGCTGGAGTGCCGAAAATTTGGCGAAGCTGCTGCTTGAAACTGGTCCAGTTCCATGAAATCAGTCTCATGATTGAAAAACCATGTTTTGGCGACGCCGGTGAGATAGAACGAGACACGGCGAAGTTTGGCCGAATCGTCCCAGTTGTTAGTCAAACTCACTCGGTTGTAGTTGTCGAGCCAATCCTCCACATCTTCGCCTCGAAGTCCAGCGAACATGGGGGGGATCGCGCTGGTGCCCACTAATGATCCAGGGCGGATAGGCCGCGGCAGTCGGGGCTGTTGAGGTAGACGCAGAAGCGCCGGTGGGGTCGTCCTGCGGCATGTCACTGGACACCTGGCGTAGACGGCGACCTGAGCGGAGCTCCAGGGAGTAGAGCGGGCGGGGAGAGGACGGATGATCGATGAGCAACCTCCACCACTTGCGACGTAGCAGTTACGCGACCTTTATTAGGCCCCGAAGACACGGCCAAGAGACCACACCCAAGAGCAAAGATCACAGTTCAGCCGAGTTCCCACCAACCGAAGAAGAAGAGGCACACACACGATGATGAGCATGCACGAAGAACGGGAATGTGTCTGATGAACGCCCACAATATTTCCAGCTTGCTTATCGAAAAATCTTCCCTCGCATCTGGCAATGTTACTCAGAAAACATTTCATATTAAATGGATAGGTATTCATAATTATTATGAAGAGAGCGAGTGCATTGCACAAACCCATCTATCCCCAGCCAACCTCATTCCCACGAGAGATGACTGGGAGGCGGCCCTGCTCGGCTGTCAGGACCTCAAGGCCCAAAAGGCCCTGGTTCAACGGACCCGGGCGGCGTTGCTTGTCAGTGGAGCTCCGGAATAGGGGCTCCACCTAGTACTAGCTGAGAGGGAAGGAGACCAATACGGCCCCGACCCAATGACCTCAACTCTCTGTAACAATTTAATGGTTATTAAATGTTTTGACCACTACCACCACAATATAAGTCCTAAAATTCATATCATGGCCTCCCTTGAGAGGAAACTGGTTCCATGGCTGTAACATGCACACCTCATAGCATGTGCCCTCTGGTCCTCGTTTCCAAGGGCATCGACGAGGTGTAAGTGCTAACTTCATTCGAATATTTTAGAACTTCCTTTCTGCATACCACATTGACACATTCATTGTACGAAACAATAGGCATGAGTTTCTTTTCAAAGCTATTTTCGTTTTACGTACTTTAATGCGAAAGTTTTATACCCATTGGTAGCCGA
>JALIZH010024710.1:0-2500 GCA_030522465.1 Rhipicephalus appendiculatus | reverse complement strand
TTGTACACACCTTTACGCCCCCATATATGAATTAGTGAAGGTTTAGTCAAGGTAACATGATAGAAGTCTAAAAGGAACAAATCATTAGTGATTATTAAAAATTTTGAGTATGAAAGAATGTGATACCGGGCGCCAGTGTCCATTTCTTAAGGTCACTTACATCTACACGCGTCGATCCGATGCGTCTGAGGCGTAAAACTAAATGAACAGGTAGACAAAGTAAAATGTCATATAGCAATTGTTTTCATTGCACACACGCCAGGTATCCGCCTCTCGACCATAAATATAGGTGCGTTAGCCCCGACGCACTTCCCAGGTTTCACGGAAGTGACACTGTTTGTAAATGCTACAAGCCCCAGGATAGTTCGCGAACATTTGGCGAAGAATTTCCTCCGGTATGAAGTAGTTTGTCGACGCCTTTCGTTGACAACAAAGGCCACATTTGAACCTTAGGATTGTCTTCAAAAGGTTCACTTTCATCTTATTGCGAAGTTCCATGTTAATCAAGGTTACATGCGAAAAGACTCTCTTTGCTTCGGTCAGGATACTGATGGCTACAGCGGCGAGCACTGAGAAAGGTAAGGCATACACCAGCGACGTCCCTGAATGATAGCGCTTCATCCTAAATGCTTGTTGTGGTTTCAGTTGTAGCTAATACAGTGCGAAGCAGTCTCTACAACAAGGGAGGGACGGCGTGCGTAACCTTCCTGCAAATTTTGAAGAATTTCATTCCAGTGGAAGCATATGTCCGATAATCGAACAGCTTAATTACAAAACAACAAAAATAACTTCTTAGAAAGTACCGTGTAACCGTCGAAATGCCCGCACTACGCTTTCTGGGCGGTCAAGCTTGCGCTACTCATTCGTCTCAGTACAGCTTCTGAAGGCTGCCCAGAGAAACCTTCTTCTTGGCCTGCCCGCAATATACGTTAATAGCAAAATTAAGCTCTACATACCGAATTAGGGGGCCACTGCAGCAGTGAAGAAGTCGACAAGCTATTCAGAACAGTTGGAGCTATGGCCGGAACACGTGGCCTACGCTTGATCAAGCCGCCTCAGAAGCAAAACTTTATAGAAGCTGAAAGCACCCTAAGGAGCTTAGTCTAACACCGCCGCCTCGCGCCACGCGAAACAGTCTGCTGACTTACATTTTGCTGGGAGGTTGCTGGGAGGAGACACGCACCAGTACCTCCGCAATCTAGATGAATTGAGGAGATACACACGAGAAACAGGACAGACGTACTGAATCGCGCGTGAAGTGCGCCTTCTACTGGTGGGTCTAAAACTACGAAAAATAGAAAAAAAATGTCGCTCGTTCGTTGAGAAGACACTGAGCATAGAATCCATTCTTCAGTCGAGACGTAAGCTGAAAATAGCCAAAAAATCGCATCGTCGCCATTCATGATTTCAGGTTCAAATTCAAATTAGCCAATTTGGCGAAAAGTGGCAACCCTGATCTGAAGTGCCCAGAGGTAGGCTCGTCTTTGCAACGCGTGCGGTACCGCTGATCGCACCATTGTCCATTGTACGCACAAGAGCATGTCAGGTAGCCTTCGAGGGTCTGTTCTCCACAAAGAAATTGTTTCACCATGGGAATGAAGATGGTTCCCGGCTAGATGTTCTAGGTACAACGTTTTCCTGAATTCCAAGAATGTGTCAAAGCGCCTTATACTTCCAATCTCGTTTACTGCTCCTGCGAAATAGCTAGGCCTTATTGTTTTCAGGAATGCGTCGTGCTCCTTGTCTTGCGGCGGCGAGTCAGCGCGGACGTATAGGAGCGATGGTCTGCATCAAGGTGATTTATTCTAGATGTGTGCGCAACGGATTCTTGGATTCTTCTAGTCCGGAACTCTATCGTGCAGCCAGCACAAGAAATGATAGCTGCTTACAGCTTTAAGGAGCCTGATATATGGAAAACGAGACGATTTCGTGTTAGCACGAGTGACAGCAAGACAGCCTTTTTCTGCCGTCATGTAATTTATTTCTGCCTTTTACGGTAAGCGGCTGACGTAACCTGTGATCCTTTCAGTTCGGTCTATCGTTTTGGACTAGCACAGAGTCGGAGTCTATATGATATTCCTTTGTAAGAATTTCGATGTGGGTGTCTTCAGGCGCCGTTAATGTCATTGAAATACATCGATCTGCATAATTGCCTACTTTACGAACAGGTAGAGGCACCGCGATCAAAGGAAAGTCTTTTAAAATCCCCTGTCCTCGGCACAAAAGCTAAGGAATACGCCATGGCGGCTGACTTCAGCAGGTGGCGGCGTACTCCGGTATTGCTTATGACGGGACCTAGAAACTGCAGCTTCTCGTATGCCAATAGGCACTTCGCGATCTTCATGGGGAATGTTGTCGACTCATTTCACGAAGTAGTCTTTCTCTTAAACAGTCTTTCATCGTTTCTTCATGACATGTCAGAAAGAGGCAACTCCCTTACGCATTTATATAAGAAGACTCCAAGGCGAAACCCATCTTCATTTTCTTCTCAGACGGTGTA